>JAOEHI010003153.1:0-10986 GCA_025447815.1 Percopsis transmontana
ATTTCTTTAAATTGTATTTTTTTTTTTTGTATTTTTTAATTTCATTTTTTTAAATTTTTTTTTTTATATTTTATTACCAAAAAAATTGGGCCCCCCCCCCCCCCCCTGCCCGCGCCCCTCCCCTCCCCTCCCCCGGCCTACACCATGACACTATGACGATGTACCTGTGATGTCACTGCTTAACACTTACATACAACATACCAGAGCGAAGGGTTGTTATTATGATTATTAATATATTATTATTATTGCTATTATTACAGTAACATGCAGTGGATATGTACACTTGAGTCCATGTTGTAAAGATTTTTTCTTCTGCAAAGTTGTGAGCACATTCTCAAAACAAAGTGTGAGTTTTTATTAATGATTTTTATATTTTGGTAAAATAATAAATTATAATAAAAATGCTTAAATATACAATAAAGTTTATTGTATAATGATTTGTCAGTTGTACAAGATTAGTATTGGAGCGGAGTGATATATGTGACACAGTTCGGATGTTTGGAATAAAACAAATAACAGCATGATCACATCATATTTTTTTTAAATGATCCTGGATAAAGGCTGGCAAGCCTGCATGTTACTGCAACAAACAAGTTGACAAAAAATGTCCCCTTTCCCCAATTTTAACTCAATTCAAACCTGCTCCCTTGTTTTCAACAGTTGGGAGCAGGATTTCCTCCCCTCCTTCTACACGGCCGTCTGATCCCAGCAAACCCCTCCATCAGCAAACTGCTCACCCCTTATCAAGTGAACCTCTGGAGGTCTCGTCAACTGTCCTCCTCTTCTTTAATAGCAGATGTACTCCAACCTAAAGGCCAGGCTTCACTCCCTGGTCCACAACCACAAGTGGATTTAACATGGCTGAGAAATTAGTGAGAATTGCACGTGACAGAACTATGCTCACTGAGGGGACATTTGGGTCGGCATAAGTCAGCAGAATACAGTGTAGTAAAGGTATCATAAGCACAGGGTAGGCTATAAAATAAACAAACACAATGCAACAAACATAAACAAACAAATGTAATAGTAATGCTGAAATAAAATGCGAATATTGAAAAAACTAAAATATGCACCGAAAAACTCCCACCACACGTGGCTACAAACCCTTATGCTCAAATTCATTAG
The DNA here is from genome assembly GCA_025447815.1 of Percopsis transmontana. NCBI lineage: Eukaryota > Metazoa > Chordata > Actinopteri > Percopsiformes > Percopsidae > Percopsis > Percopsis transmontana. Next base: position 1,126 of record JAOEHI010003153.1, read on the forward strand.
AATTGTACAGAGTAGCAGAGTTATTGTTATTGTTATTGAGTGTTGAAATAATGGGCTACTTCAGACAAAACCCTTCGGTGTTCCCATATTGTGTTTAAGCTTCACAAAAGTCCTTTGCTCTCGGGCCTGTGAACACGGGATGCCGATAGACGAGTTTGTATTAAGGGTACGTCTTAGTTCAAACACAGTCCTGTCTTATGTAGGGTTGCCTGCATGAGATAAATAATCATAAAAAACTGGTATGGTTCCTGTCTGCTTGCTTCCCCCTTTTGACTTCACTTGACTTGGATCTCACGGAACATGTCATTTGACCAACCTGACCAGGTCATGTGACAGGATACCCAACAGTGAGATTAAGGGGGGGGGGAGACACTGTCTCTGTGTCATTGTTGCTCTACAACACCTTAGCAGAGCATGAGACCCTCCTCTGGCTGCAGTGGACCGACATCTCACACAGAAGACTACACACCAGCAATAATGGCAGGGTCTCTGCGTGCTGCATTGCTCATATGCCTGTTGCAAGTCCTCCGCAGTACGGCTGATGTGGGTATGTACGTCGCTAGGAGAGGTTTGCCGTTTCTGTTTCGAAATTTGTCCAGATATTTCTTTTGATTTGCCTATGTTCTGTTTGTATTATTGACCTCCAGTCCAACTTTGACTGTGCCACTTTCTTTATAGCTCCATATCCAGTCCACACGTTGGTGTCTGGCATTCAAATGTTCTGTTCTGTTAATGAACAAAATCTGACAACAGAAAGGACGTGTAAAGTGATGATCAAGTGCAGTGTGTACCGTAGTCGAGTCAAATGTTGGAAACGTGTGTGTGTGAGCGCGTGCGTAAAACACTCATCTTTGTTGTTTAGCCTTTGGTTTCCATTGTATCTCAACTCTGGCGCACCAACGTGAGACACATGTGTCCAAGGAAGCTTCTGGAAACACCTCGGCTGGTCCTGTAGACCTGTTTTCATGTTGTTGAGATACAGTGGATCCCAATGGTTAAATACAGCGTCCAGAAGGCTGCTTCATTAGTGTGTGGACCTGAGGGAAGGACACTGAATGGAGCGAAGCAGTAAATTGTTTGATAAAAGGTCAGTAGCATCACTTGTGTGAACCTGTCCTGTCCCGTTCTGCTGCAGACAGTGGCTCCTTTCTGATCTACAACCAGGACCACAATAAGTGCATCGTGGTGGAGAGCGCATCCTCGGTGACCGTGACCACCTGCGATCCTCGTGACGTCCAGCAGCAGTTCCGCTGGGCCTCCGAGTCGCGCCTCCTCAGCCTGTCACAGAAGCTGTGCCTGGGGGCCTCGCAGCTGACCAACTGGGTGAAGGTTCTCCTCTTCCCCTGCGACGAGAAGAACGAGCTTCAGCACTGGCACTGCAAGAACGAGACCCTGTTCGGCCTGAAAGACCGGGACCTGCACCTGAACTGGGGCAACAAGAACGAACCAAGTGTCATGGTCTACCACGGGGTCGGGCTCTGGAGTCGCTGGAAGATGTATGGCACCCAGGGGGACCTTTGCTCCAAGGGGTACCAAGGTAAGCGTTCAGGCTCCGCCAATCATTCTAAACTTGTCACTTGTAAATCCAAAAGAGGGCCCCAATCCCTAATTTACTAGGTGAGGCGTTTCAGTTGGCCACAAACATTGTTTACCTCTATTGCAAAGCGTAAATATTGACAGCACATTTATTTGTTGTGATGACATCGTCGTTGTTATATATTATTATTATTATATTTTATTATTTTCCTAAGGAAAGTCTTGATTCAATCTGCTGTCCTGACAATCGTGTCTTCCCAGAAATCTTCACAATAGGAGGCAATGCCTATGGAAGCCCCTGCCAGTTTCCCTTTTTGTTCGGCAAAGTGTGGTACGCCGAGTGCATCACGGACGGACGCTCGGATGGGCAGTTCTGGTGCGCCACAGAGACAGACTACGATACTGACCAGAAGTGGGGCTTTTGCCCCGTCAAATGTAAGTCGGGCCGAAACATGTCGGTTGTCCCTCACACAGCACGCCCAGTGTGAGGAGCTGAAGTATTACTGAAGAAAATGTCCCGACTTGTGTGCAGTGTGCACCTGACTCCTGTAGGGCCTGTATCCACCCAAGGTTTGCCTGGCAGTGTCTATTTTCTATACATATTTTCTATACAAGTTCAGCGCTGACGACGCTCAACGCCTTGATAAACGATATCAGCACTGGAGAAACACTGATCCTGGCTACCACGACGACCCAGTCTTTGAAGATCCAGCGTTTTAGCTAACCTTTCCAAAGTTAACTAAAGTTATAGAGACTGTACTACTGTTGACTCCCACAACGAAGTGATGCGAAAGTGCTAAAAGACGTTTTTTGTAACCTAGCAACAATAAGCGCTTGAGTGAAGCGCTCTGAAAATTAGGTTGTAGGAAAAAACGCGTCCGGCGGACACAGGCCCTAAACCACTCACGCGTCTCCTAAACGACTATGGGCTGTTTTAAATGCGTCAGACTGTGGAATAGTCTGTGACAGCGCATTCCTTTCATTTCATCCTTTTTCTCTTCCTGTGCTGTCGCGCTCGCCGCCACAGAGGCCTGTCTCACCTCGGGTCCGGGTCCAGACAAACCCGCTGTGCAGAATGACAACAATCGCTTCCTGCGTGGTTCTTGTCAATTCAGCAACATGGTTCCTTTCCTCTTCTCACTGAGCTGTCGTTCCCTTGACGTTACTCTCAAAAAACTGGGACAGGAAGGGACAGGAGGGGTCATTGTAGTCAGGCTGGTGAAGCAAAAAATGATCGCCACAGATATGCGGGCATGTGAGGATCAAAGACAAACAAAGACAGAAAAATCTGCAGTTTCTTGTCTTTGATGGTAGCATTGCTTAACATGGTTACGGTCACTTTGTTTCCTCAATTACCTATGTTTATATATGTATTCGTCTGAAAAATACACATTTATAGTTGTGGATAGTCTAGAATGTAACATTTAATCTAAATTAAGGTAACATTAGGTAACGAGGTAAATTAAAAAACTTTTTTTATTTTTTTATTTTTTACAGTGAATCGGTTCAATAAATAATAATAATAATAATAATAATAATAATAATAATAATAATAATAATAATAATGCTATTTAACTCCAGCCTCCAGCGGCTGGGACAGGGATCCGGTGACGGGCGTCCAGTACCAGAGGAATGTCCAGGCCGCGTTGACCTGGCACCAGGCCAGGAGAAGCTGCCAGCAGCAGGGGGCCGACCTGCTGAGTATCGTGGAGCTGCATGAGCAGGCCTACATCTCAGGTACCCCCGCAGCACGGCTCACGGGGCTGAACACCGGGGAGGAGTTAAGGGGATGGGGGTCGACCCAACGATCCTCCGGGCGGCGGCCTATCTGTTCTCCACCCATCCCCTGGTAGCAGCCTTGTCCCATTGGTTCATGGTGGGCCAATTACCGAATCGGCAGTGTTGTTTGAAACAGTGTCCGATTGGCTAACGGTGGTCCATTCGCCTGGTTAAACTTTTTGTTTGATTTGACTGACACCTTCTGGCACCGCCTCCACCGGTGCCGTAACTAGGCAACGCCGGGCCTGACGCAGCATGGTTTAGGGGAGCGTCTGTACACTGGAGGGAGGGTCCAGGTAACGGGTAGGGGTGGGTGCGCCCCCATGGTGTCAAGCGAGGAAAACGTGCCTTTTCGTAATTTGGTACTTTCGGACTTCTTACAATTTCGCCATTTTTCGGTACTTTCTAAAATTTTTGTCATTTCTTTTTAGAATTCGGTACTAAGGTGTTTTTGTACTTCAGTGTTTTTGTGGGGGAACATGCTGTGGGGGAACAACAAGTACGAAAAAACATGCAGTTTTTTCGTACTTGTTGATAAAAATGTCAATGACAAACTGCTGACACGGCGTTGCCATACACACCACAACTGTAATGTGCCGTGACAAACTACTGTGCGACTATTCAGGGCTGTGCGAATTACATTTGCCACAGGACTGACCAATACCCTGGGGACGTCTCTGTGGATTGGCCTCAACAGTCTGGATTACGAGAGCGGATGGCAGTGGAGCAACGGGAGCCCCTTCAGATATTTAAACTGGGGCCCAGGTTTGTGAACAACACCCCCCCCCCAGTAGTAGTAGTGCAGCTATAAGATGACAACACAGGGGTACGGGAGCGCGAAGGAGGTTCCGTCTAACCTGTGGCCTGCCAACAAGACTCACCGCGGGGGCCCCCCTGAGCAAGTTATCTCATCCACGTGCCCCCTACAGGTCAGCCCTCGTCAGTCCCCGGGCACAGCTGCGTGGTCCTGAATGCCGGAAAAGCCTCCAAGTGGGAGAGCCAAGCGTGCGCCAAGAAGCTCGGGTACATGTGCCGCAGGGGCAACTCCACCAGCCTGCCCCCCGCTCCCCCGCCAGGTAAACACACAGTAGCGTACTCACCGTACCGTACTCACCCATCACCATGACGTTACCTGGCAGACGCTTTGAAGCCACTTACGGTGAGTACAATTACAAGTAGGAGCAGATGGGGGGGGGGGGGTCGGCGTCTTGCTCAAGGGTGCTTACATGTACAGTAGGCCAAAGCCCGTTGGGGGATCGAACCCACGACCTCCCTGGTCGGCGCTGACCGCCCTAACCACTAGACTATCCTGCTCCTATAGCCTTTTATCCAAAGTGACTTTCAGTCACTGGTGCTTGTGACTTTCAGTACAAGCACCAGTGTGACATGGAGCAGAAAGGGGGGTGGGCATCATCAAGGATGCCCACAGGTAGGCCAACTCCAGGTGTTCGAACGCTCCAACCCACGACCTGCTGGGAGTCGAGCACCCAGACCACTAGACCCTCCTAGACCCTCCTAGACCCTCCTAGATCCTCCTAGACCCTCCTAGACCCTCCTAGACCCTCCTAGATCCTCCTAGACCCTCCTAGATCCTCCTAGACCCTCCTATTCTGTCCATGTGGGCTCCATCACTGCCACCTGTAGCACACACACATCGCTGCCAACCTGCTCCCCTTTTGTCTGCGCAGACCAGCCCATATTCTGCCCCAGCAACTGGGTCCCGTATGCCGGCAGCTGTTACTACCTGGAGCGTAGCAAGAGAACGTGGAGCGACGCCATGGCCGCCTGCCACCGCGAGGAAGGAGACCTGGCTAGCATACACAACATAGAGGAGCAGAGCTTCGTCATCTCCCAGCTGGGATACGGTAGGCGGTTGGAGCTGCGTACGACAAAACGTCGCCTGACTCTCCAATGTGGGGAGGAGGCAACGCAACTTCTTTAACCGCAACGCGTTCCCTCCGCAGCGCCAGCCGACGAGCTGTGGATCGGACTGAACGACCAGCGGAGCCAGATGCTGTTTGAGTGGACGGACCGGTCCCGTGTGACGTTCACCCGGTGGCAGACTGGAGAACCGTCCCACGCCACCAACCACAATGAAGACTGTGTGCTCATCAGAGGAAAGGTACGTATATATCCAGGGGCGCTGAAAGACATTTTCCCTTGGGGGCCGCTGAAAGACCTTTTCCCTTGGGGGGCGCTGGCATTTTTAGCTTGGAGTGACATTTGTGTACGTAATTACTAGGGCGGTCCGGGGGTATGCTCCCCCGGGAGAAATCTTGGAGAAAAACACAAAATAGTGCATTCTAGTCGCATCCTTGACAAAGAAGCAGCACTACATACAGCATAATGCTAAAATACATCTTGGCTACACACCGTCCAGACCATAAATAATAATATATATAAATATATATTATATATATAATATATATAATATATATATAATATATATATAATAATTTAACACCTTGTTTGCTATAAATAAAACAATACAGTGCGTACTTGTCGTAATTCTGTGCAGGCTATATCCCAGACTAACACAGAACTTTGATGGGCTACCGTCAAACCATTCAGGGATGGTAGCTTCAGCTCAATTGTAAGATTTTTAAGACGCCATTTAATCGCTCTGTTCTAAATAACATTTTTGCATGACGTTAGTGGGCAGAAAATATAAAACATTTGTCTACCTTAAAAGCAGGTGGTACCGAAGCTGGGGGGGGGGCGTCATCCCCACAAGAGAAATGGTGCTACACTCTCAATGGAAACCTTAAAATAAACGACTTTGCATTGCAGTTACAGCCCGTCAAAAGCAGGGGGTGCTGCAGCCCCCCCTTCCCGTGCCCATGTATGTATCTAGAGACACCCAGGCCGCTCCCTTACCCCGACTGTACTGATCATGGTTACCCCCCCCCCCAGGATGGGAAGTGGGCGGACCAGCTGTGTGAGAAGACATCAGGGTACATCTGCAAGAAGAGGGGATCCACGAGGCCGTCTCCGGGGCAACACCTGGTGGTCAACCCTGGATGCGAACCCGTGAGAGACCTTGTACACACTGTATATCAGGGCTGTAGGCCTCATTGGTAACATTTGGCAGCAGTCCATTCGACAGCAGGTGTCGCTAAAGTGACTGGAAAGTGACTGGATGGTGGCTTGTTGTTGTATGGCCAGACTCATCCCTAATCATTATCAATTATGATTTTAAAATCGAATTTAATGTGATTCCTATTTTCGGGAGAGGGCTTATATACTTGCATATACTGTATATAGACGTTGAAGGACAGCTTTTTTTTCATGTGAGCACTAGTCTTGACACAGGCCTCGGGCGGCTAACCTTTGGCAGTAGCCCATTCGAACGCAGGCGTCACTAAAATGACTCGTTGTATGGCCTGGCTCATCCCGTTGATTATGATTATGGTTATGATTTTACACGGATTCCTCTTCTTCCCAGGGCTGGGTCAGGTTCGGCTCCTATTGCTACAACATTGGAGATAAGACGGAAACATTCGATGATGCAAAGCGGGCATGCGAGGCCTCTGGCGCCCACCTAGTGGATGTGGCTAACAGGTGGCTAACCGTTTGCCGACCTCTCCCGCTGACCTTCAGAGGGTCTAGAGACCTTACACAGTGTTGTCAACAAGCAGTGCCAACTATAAGTGTCCTTTCCACAGATACGAGAACGCCTTCCTGGTCAGCCTGGTGGGTTTGAGACCTGAGAAGTATTTCTGGACAGGCCTTTCCAACATGGCAGACGTGCACACTTTCAAGTGGACCACCCCAGGAGATGTTAAATTTACCAATTTCAACGCTGGCATGCCAGGTAGAGAACTCTCCCTTTTAACATATAGACCGCGGGTTACCGTACATTGCCGTGCGTACGCTACGGGTGAATTAGCCGAAACATCGGAGCTCGGTTTGTCCGTGATTTTTCCCTCCGTTTTCCCCCTTGAAAAAAGACAGGAAACAAGGTTGCGTCGCCGTGACGACCGGCGTGTTCGCTGGCCTGTGGGATGTGGTGAGCTGTGCCGACAAGGAGAAGTACATCTGTGAGAAACGGGCCGAGGGTGTCGCGACGACAAGGGAGCCGCCCACCACTCCAGCCCTGAGCTGCCCACCGGGATGGAACCCAGTGGACAATCGGAGCCTCTGCTCGAAGGTGGAAGCGTTCAGCAGATCCACCGGGTCTCCTCTGGGGTTATCTGAGATAGGGGCTTTCGTTTGGCATTGTGGAATCTGCAAGATCTCACGCCGATTGCGTAGATTGTTTAATCTAAAAATGTATTACAAATGGAGGTACTGTAGCTAATGTTAGCTATCTGTTTGTTTTCATCCAATCAAGACACACATGCGAAGTGTGTCATTGTTTATGAAGGCTTAAACAGTGCCCATTGAACCGTGTCATTAGGCCAGTGAGACGTGCCAATCAGGGAGGTTCTGCTAAACACAAAGATTGTTTTAGTGGAAAAAGGTATTTTTCTTCTGTTGTTTATACATACGCTCCCAGAATGTGGGGTTTAGTTACCCTTTAATATTGTCTTTAACCTATCCTATAAGTTCAACAATAGACACAAGATACAGATAGAATATCTGGTTCCGTTTAAAAGTTATAAAGTTATAAAACACGTTAAGGTAGGAGAAGATACAGAAAAAATAAATAATTAAAAGGCTATATACAGCGGGTCAATAGGTTATAGTAAAGCCCTATTTGGACGGGATACGTTTTGGTAAAGGTTGGGTAATGGAAATTTCTGTCATTCTCACGGACCGCACACTCCCATGTCAGTAAAGATTCCGGCGCCTTTTACCTTCTGTAAAACGAGCCGTAGAAACAACCTCAGGTTATACTGATCCCGTGCGAATAGACGTGTGTAAATATTCCGTCATATCCTGGGGACAAGGAGTTTTTAGCAGTTTTTCTCAAAGTATGAAGGCGCTGGAGGAGGCATTTGGTTTTCCCTCATGAACCTCAGGTGATGTTCAACGTACAACAAATGAGGTGGTTATGTACCATTTTTTTTAATAACTGTTTTTGTAACAGTGACGTTCGTCCCAAAATGAAATTAGGCACAAAGTTTCAGGCCTTGTCCAGTTGTGTATTTTCGTCCCCCTGGTTGGCGTCATGTTTTCTAGCTATGAGCAGCGGTGGGTGTCACGGCAGCGCGTAAACCGAGTAGCCACTCCCATCTCTGTTATTTATACCGAGATTTCCTATCCCGTGCGAATTGAATAAATATTACAGACGTCCTGTGGTAAAAATTATATTACTCCACCTCCCCATGTAAAACTTATCCCCCAGCCGAACAGGGCTTTAAACCGTTAAATTCTGCTAGATTTTATGGCATCACAAAATGTGAATGCCCTCTCACCCTCTCTTGTTTCTCACCATTAAAAAGCTTTTTACCAGACAAGCGGATCAGAAGAAAACCTGGGCTGAAGCGCGTGAATTCTGCAAAGCCATTGGCGGAGACCTGATGAGCATTCATAGTTTACTGGACTTGGACGGCTGGTATGTTGACATTCAGAACTCACATCATTCACGATCTCTACTGGCCACAGAGCTTCCTTAATCTGTTAAACTTCATCAGCCTTTAATTGAAATGCTCTAAACCAGTGGGTTTACATATTCTGTGGTGCCACAACACTCAAAAAGTATAATATAAACTAGAATGAACATCAGTAAAAATGCATTCTCATTTATTTTCTAAGATAAATAAAACTATATTAAAATTGGGGCGTCTCTCCTGTGATGTCTGGGGGTCCCTGACCCACACTGCTGTTTTCCAGGGTGCGTTCAAGTCAACCGGCCTGGATTGGCCTCAGCTCCCTTGACACAAGCTCAGGTTTTACCTGGACCGATGGATCGCCTGTAAGTGCCTTGAAAAGCAATTTAGGTCTGCACTTGGGGTTTATTGATATTATTAGTAGTAGTAGTATTAGTGGTAGTAGAAGTATTATTATACGGCATATATATGGCATATATGACATTATATGGTTATAATATGAACATAAGCAGCAAGGATAGTCAAGTGGTCTGGGTGTTTGACCAGCCGCAAGGTCGTGGGTTCGAGCCCCGGAGTTGGCCTATTGTAAGCACCCGTGAGCAAGATGCCTAACCCCTGCCTGCTTAATACTTATAAATAAACACCTTTGGGAAAAAGCGTTCGCTAAATAACCCAATTGTTATCGTAATATCGTAAAAATACTTGGCATGTGACTTACGTACAAACAGTTATCTCTGTTTCTATTCAATGTGTTTGCCCAGCTCGACTACGAGGGCTGGGGTTTTGGTGAGCCTAACAACCACAACCACAATGAGTACTGTGCCGAGGTCACGCTGTACTACGACAGGTACTGGAACGACCGGCACTGTGACGCCTACAGCAACTGGCTCTGCCAGATACACAAAGGTACCGACCCGGCTCACATCACGGCGGTCGCTAGAGGCTTTGAGGTCCGCGGGCACGCGTGTAGCGTGAGTCTAGTGGTCTGGGCGTTGGACTCCCAGCCAGTAGGGGGCAGGATAGTCTAGTGGTCTGGGTGTTGGACTCCCAG
>JAOEHI010003154.1:0-10984 GCA_025447815.1 Percopsis transmontana
AGGTGATTAATAATTGCCCTCACCTGTCTCTCAGCCCCGTGAACCACAGCTCCACACGTTCCCTCTCACCTGCATCAAAGCTAAACCACGCCCACACTCCCACAATACGTTTGTGAGGTTGTTTGTATAATGTCTTTTTCAGTATGAGTATGAGTTCCTGTGGGGGTAGTTGTTAGGGTTAGGCAGGTCCGTGGAGATAACTTGAACGTTATCTCACCAGCAAAGTGTAAAACAAAACATGCAAAGTGAGAAAGAGAAGCGGGGGGCATTGCTCCCTTTGGGGGGGGGGGCATAGTCCAGCCCTTATTTTAGTGAGAAATTTCTGAAACCGTTCGCCTCTTGTTCTGTTTGCTCCTGCTACCGCAGCTAACCAACGGAGGCTGGTAACGTTAGTGAGTTGATACGACAAAATGTTACAAAAGGAATTGTTAATAGGCTATCATATTTTTTCAAGAGAGTTTGGCGTATAGGCTAATATTTTCCCATACATGTACATGTCTATCTATTTATACTGTACTGTAAGTCTATTGCTCACATTCCATGTGCCCCCTGTCTAAGATGAAGCTCTTTGGATTAGTTTACCCTTTAGTTTTTTGTTTAGTCCTTGACTTGTTTTGAGGAGCTCTGGGAGTCCAGTTCTCAAAGCTTTTTTGTTTGGTTACTCTTGTTCTGTTTTGGCAGTTTATGGTTAACTGTTTCTGACGGGCGAAGTGGTTTCCCCTCCTTTTGTTCTTTTACACCAGGTCTCCCCGACCTGTTTGGTCTCTTGTTACTTTGTTATTGTTGTCAGTAAATATCTTTTTTATTTGTCAGTTTGATTCTGTCCATTCTTTAATCAGCCTCATTCTCAAGCCAGTTCTGTTTGACGTTGTCACAGGGTAGATTACTGAATATAAGGGTGCGAGAATGGGAGAGAATGCATACGTTTGTTTGACTGGTGTGTGCGTGTGTGTACTAATCCTTTCTACACATGACAACTAGCTGCTAGTAAGTAAGTCTGATTACTTTCACTACATACTGTATACAGTAATGTTTCTTGTATAATTCAATATGAAATCAAAATTCCGGGCTGAGAAAATATCTCCGCTACTATTCTAGCGGACATGCACGTGCACAAAACCTTTGTGACTTTGAGGCGGGCCGTCTGGGTCATGTGTAATATGCTGCTACCTCCATGTCTCTCTTTTTGCTGGAGTGACATTGAAGCAGGCTGCTTATCCCTTCATCACCCAGAGCTTCATTTGTCTCAATTAGCCATGACAGCTTTTACTTTCTCGTGTCCACTTCAATTAGGCCGCTTCGCTGCATCGCACACGCCTCAGCATCAAATGTAGCCTACTGCATGTGTGTTTTTGTGTGCGTGCTTAAAGGGGAATTCCCGCCAAACTATATCTGGTCCTTCTCAACCCCAGTGATCCTTTCTGCTCAAAATCGAATTAATTACTACGCACTAGAATACAATGTGTTACCGTGGTGCCATCTAAACAATCAGAATAACTCACCAAAATGTAGTATTTAGGTCAGAAGCATTCACTATGGTTGGGAAAGATGGTTATTTTGCTAGCTGAGAAAACCTGTTATCACAATAAGTCAACACACACACACACAGAGCACAGAGTCACACAATAAATCCTGTGGCACGGACCCCTCAGATGATCAAACCTTTTCCTAAACTTAAATTGCTTACAAGCAGATTTCTTGAATCTTTGTGTTTGTGTCTGTACAAGATGAACAGAGCGAGAGAGAGAGAGATAGAGAGAGTTAACACCTTTTCTTGTGTCACTATCAGTTTGACTCAGTCTCAAACACACCATATGTTGTCATGACAGATCAAATGGTTCTCTCACTTCTATAAAATGTCTTTTTTTTCTTGATAAGAATTCCAAGAACCTGCAAGAATTGCCACATTTCTTGTTGTGAGCCTCAGAATACTTAAGTGGAGGGTGTCTGCTGCGTAGGCAATGATTCCAACATCTTGTTTTTATAGACCCCAAATTTTGACTCCTGGTTCCAACACAAGTTTTGTATGTGGACAGTGAAATAGGGTTTTCTCATAACTGTCTCTGACACCTAATTTCAGGTTTTCAATTTTGTTGTTTTCACCTACATGTATTTGTCTCCAATGGCACTGGGTCCGTTGATTCCTGTAAAACTTAACTAAAAACTAATTAACTGTTGGCTAACTTTGCTTGCAACAAACTACTGTATCACTATGTTCATTAGGTCAGGAAGTTCATACTTTATTCAGCATGCCCATATTTGGACTGCTTTAAATGTTTTAACATGATTTCACAATTTGTCCATCTTGCGAGGTGCTGGAAGCCTCCGAAAATGTGTTGACCTTTTGCACCAGTGCTTGTTATCTTTGGTAGGATTAGTGGTTGCCTGCGGTACCTGAGTCAAATGTATCTCTTTCTCTCTTTCCCTCTCGGAAATTCACTCTCGGAAATGTTTTCCTTTATGTGTCTCTTTAGAAATTTTCCTAGGGCCAATACCAAATCATCAACCGTTAAATGTTTAAAAGGTCAATGATCCAGTCTGTAAAAGTGTTTCCCAACCCAACACTTTCTCCCTTTTCATACTAGAATTTTTTGCGCGCATATTAATCAGAGGTGTTACTATGATGTCATCTTTGAGTTGGCATTTGGTTTATTTAGGTGGGCAACAACAAAAAATTTGCTTTTTCTAGGATAGTTTAATTTTAACAATTTGTATATATTTTCTCACTATTATTATTATTTAATTTTTTGTGTGTAAAGAAATGTAGAACTCCTAGATTGCAATTGATAGCTAGCAACGGTAAACATCAATGAAGGTAAAACAAATGTTCACTTTGCCATCCTCCAGTCCAGCTCTACCGTGTCTGCTCCTGACTTAAATATGAATAGCCCTTACCAGTTTTAGGTAGTGTAAGAACGGGAGCCGCCACCCCTCCCCGTTCGAGCTCGCCGATATATTAACCACCGGCCGTCGGCCGTCAACATCACCAACGCACCCTAATTATCCCTCACACCTGTTTCCCATCCTCTCATCTACCCTCCTGCCGCGGCTATATAAGCGGGGGGGTGGATGAGGGGAATTGTCGGTTATTGGTATTGTTTGCCTACATAAGAGCGCTAGGTGCTGTATTGTCTTTGCCATTAAAATTACTAAGCGCAGTAGCGCTAAACTAAGCCCAGGTGTCCGTGTCTGTCTCAGCTTTCTGCGCCTGCACTCCAGCTGATACATCCACCGTTACAGGTAGTTATCCCAAGTGCCTATTTGGACAAACTGTGACTCTGAGAAGCAGTCTTGACCATGGCTAGAATATTCTGTCTCCCGTGAAGCCTTCTTTTACTTTTCCTGTCGCAAATTTGGTGTTTCCAATTCCAAACAAGCGGACATGTTCACGAAACGTGGACATTTTCCTCAAGTTAGAGCAATGTCTGCATGGCAATTAATACCAGCGTCGCTCAGAGTTTTAATTGGATTGCTGAGAGCAGCTAGCTACAAACCAGTTTTGCAGTTCACTTGTAACGCTTGTAACGTTTGTAACGCTTGTGTGTAGAAGTGTAGTGGTTTGGCAATAATGTAAAGGAGGAGCACTGAGTAAACCCTAACCTCACAAATGGCCAATAGGACAGCAATGCATTTTCTAACCAATGACAAAATTACAGAAAACTTTGAACATTCAAAAAAATTGCTATAACTGCAATATAACTTTTAGTTTTCATTGGATGGGATGATGATTCCTCTAGGTGGGCAATGCCCACCCCAGCCCACCCGTAGACATGCCCCTGATACCAATACACATCGTGTAACTTTAAGAGACAACTCCTAGTGAGTGGGCGACAGTATATGACCCTGTATTCCTGCAGGCGTTGGCTCAAAGTAAGCAGTCTCAAACAATGTTTCACAACATAGTGATTCAGGCTTTTATTAAAACACAAAGCAATAAGGGGCAGGGGAATACTTACCTTCAAATCCCCTTACTTTTGATCCTCGTAAACAAAACAAAGTAGGCTATATATCTTTCTCTGCTTTTTCCCTTCCCTCTAAATATTAGTGTTGCTTTCTTTCTCGTCTCCCACAATAGCCACGAGGGGCACTGTTCTCTTTTGTTAAGCTGAACCTCTTCCGTCATTTGCTTCCTAGATGTTACCATGGAAACTATATGAGACACTACCTCAAGTAGAAGTTTCTCAGGAAGCGTCTTTGTCTGTGCTTTGTGTCTGTGTGCATGTGCATGCGCACACACACACATACACAAAGAGATCGAAGACTTATCAGTGCTAACATGCTGAGTAAAATTTTCTAGGGAAAACAGTGAAGAGCAAAGTAGAGAAGGAGATTATGGGCTGGAAGGGGGTACCGATGAAGAGGGAGGGATATCCTGGCCCAGGAACCAGTTACCACGGTAACAGCGGTACAGCACAGAGACAGTTTAAAGAAGAGTAGCGTGTAAAATGTTTGGTAGGGAAATCGGGGGGGGGGGGGAGGTTACTTGCTGTACGGGGTAAAGGGCTGTCCTCACAGCCACCGTGACGTGTGCACGTGTGTAGTCCACGATCAGGGAGTTCATTAAATTTGTCCTGGAAAGGATGCGGCCCCATTGACTGCAGTGACAGGGCAGTGACTGCAGATCCCAAATCAGATCCGAGCAACGTCTCCCCTTTGTCGGTGCAGTGGAGCGTGGGATTAAAGCAGACCCCAGATCATCTTGCATGACTCGCGCAGTGCTCCGGGCCCTCTCTGCACTGTGCAGGGTCAATGAGATAAAGTGGGCGATGATGGTGAGCGAGGACGACAGAGAGAAAGTAAGAGGGATAGAAAAATTCTGAGCGTGCACACACATGCCAGGGCCACAAGCTCACTGCCATTGCTCCTTTGGTGAGTTTTCATTGAGAAAGCCCAGAAGCAGGGCTAGGAAATGGCAGAGTCAGGCCCTGCATTACTAGGAATCCTTCCTTTACAACAAACAATTTAGTTTGCTAATGTGCAATGGGCATGTGGGCTATAATGTTAATTCACCATGAAAGTGCCTCAACCTGCAGTTTCCAGAATCCCAGTGGGGCAAATGACTACATGACTATAAATAGGCTGTTTCTATTATTAAATTATGAGGCAACAATGCCAAAATGTCAAACCATTTTTGTTAAATTTCATAAATCATGAAAGAAAAGGCATGTGAAAACAACTGTAAACTGTCCATCTGTTTTTATCAATAAATCTATACTATCTCTGCAAAACAAATCAAATCAATAGAAAAAGTACATTTCCCTGAGATAAAAGCTAAATAAAAAAAACAAACAGCTAAATTGTGAGATTGCATTCAATGCCAGTTTAATCTAAAACGTCTATATGAAAATATTCCAGTGCAATGTAATTTTATCCGTCATAGCATAGCAGTAAAATGTAGGAGCGTGTAACTCTACTGATACTATCAATTTATGTGTCCGTGTTTGACAAACTGAGCATAACTTTCTTCACCTGAACTCCAACATTGACTACTGTCTACCATATATTCACTTTTTGGCACGACACCGGCTTCTTTGCCTACTCTAAGGAAAGTTAATTGAATGTGTGATCACATGATCACAGAATAGTGGCTGACACCAAATGATCATGTTACCTTACTCGTAGCCAGCCCACCCGGTTAATGTTTTTTTTTTAAATTTATTTTATTATTGTTTTTTTTAAACCAGCCCAGACTAACAGAAAAGGGTGGTGAGGTTGCCCTTTTATATAAAGAAAACTTCAAATGGGCCAGCACTGATCTGGGGATTGTATAGCTCTTTTGAAGCCCTTCCTTTCCTGATTAAAGGAAAATCTCCTTCACCGGCCACTTCATTAGGTACACCTTGCTAGTACCAGGTTGGACCCCCTTTTGCTTTAAGAACTGCCTTAATTCTTCATGCCAGAGATTCAACAAGGTGCTGGAAACATTCCTTAGAGATTTTGGTCCATATTGACATTATAGCATCATGCACTTGTTGAAGATTTGTCGGCTGCACATCCATGATGTGAATCTCCCGTTCCACCACATCCCAAAGGGTGCTCTATTGGATTGAGATCTGGTGACTGTGGAGACCATTTGAGTATAGTGAACTCACTGTCATGTTCAAGAAACCAGTTTGAGAAGAGCTTTGTGAAATGACACGTTACCATCTGAATGTCGCAGTAGAAATTGAAAAATTTAGACTAGGTAACGTTTTTCCAATCCTCTAATGTCCAATGTTGGTGGGCCCATGCAAACTGTAGTCTCAGTTTCCTATTCTTAGCTGAAAGGAGTGGCACCCAGTGTGGTCTTCTCCTGCTGTAGCCCATCTGCTTCAAGGTTTGACGTGTTGTCCATTCAGAGATGGTCTTCTGCACACCTTGGTTTTAACTTTCTATCAGCTTGAACCTGGCCATGGGACCTCTGCCATCAACAAGGCATTTTCGCCTCTTCTCTTTTTCGGACCATTCTCTGTAAAATCTAGAGATGGTTGTGCGAGCAAAATACCAGTTGATCAGCACTTTCTGAAATACTCAAACCAGCCCGCCTGGCACCAACAACCAAAGTCACAACAATAAAATTCACGTAAATCAACTTTCTTCCTTATTCCGATGCTTGGTTTGAACTTCAGCAGATCGTCTTAATCATGTCTACATGCCTGCCACATGATTGGCTTATTAGATATTTGCGTTAACGAGCAATTGAAAAGGTGTACCTAATGAAGTAGCCGTTGAGTGTATATAGACCACCTAGACATGATCCCAATTTTATCAGTGAATTTGTTGAACTGCTGTCTGAAACTCTGACTACATTCGATAAGTTGCTGATCCTTGGAGATCTATGCCTGCTGCCCTCACAACCCCCTGGGCCTGGAGTTTTTAAATCTGATTTAATGGGCCTGGAGTCTTTGAACTTATCATGTGCTCTGACTGGACCTACTCACTCTAAAGGTCATACTCTCTATCTAGTTTTATCCCACGGTGTAAATATTCCCTTTGTCAAATGCCTGTATCTCTGACTGCCAATGTCTTATGTCTTATGTGGTTGCCTTGTGTTACCTGTAGCCCACTCCCGGCTCCTGGATCTAGAATTTTTAACTGCTGCTAAATTCAATACTGGAGCGCTGCTCTCTGCAAATGAGCTGCTGAATAATTTTAATAATACATGTTCCTCCATCTTAGATGATATAGTTTCCTTCGAAGCCAAAAAATATGGTTGCCTCTCGATGCCTTGGATAAATGAATATTATTCGGATGCTGAAGTGAAAAAAACGCAAGGCGGAGTGGTTTTGGAAATCACCCAAACTCACAGTTCACTGGGAACTTCTCAGGTCTCTACTGTGAAGCATTTCTTTCCTTCTTTACTTAGAAGATAAATATATTTGTCCCATTCAGTAACTCAGCATTGCAGAAATCTTGGTTTCTCAGTTTAGACAAACATGTTAAATCAATGGTTAAATCTTTTTTCCTCATCTCAGACACATTTCAAACTGTTATTCATGCCTTCATATCTAGTTGGTTTGATTACTGTTATTTCCTGCTCTCTGGCATCAATAAAAAATCCTTCTCCTGTCTCCAGTTCATCCAAAACTCTGCTTCCCGAATTCTGACTCGGACTAAGAAGCATCATCAAATCACACCGGTCCTGGCTTCCTTTCACTGGCTACATGTCCCCTTTAGAATTGATTTTAAGGTACTATTGATTACTTACAAATCCTGATTTACAAAATGAGAGGAGAGGCCTTGCCAAGTAATTTAGCATTATTATTATTATTTAGCATATTTATTCTGTTAGTGCCCTATGTCCCTTCCTGCTCCCGATATCCTCTGGTGTGTCGTTCCTGGTTGTTCCTAGGTCCAGATTTATGCTGAAAGGTGATCGAGACTTTGGAGTTAGGGCTCCGAGAATGTGGAATGACTTGCCTGAGGAAATTAGGGCTGCAAACTCTGTCTTTTACAAACTTCTCTTTTAAATCACTTATAAAACCCACTTTTTAAAAATGGTTTCGTTCAGTTAATTTATGTTTTATGACTTTGTGTTTTATAATTTGCTTAGTTTATGGCTTTTAGTTCCCTTTTTGTTTTAAATATACTTTGATAGAACATTCAAAAAAGAAGCAACATTGCATACCTCATAAACAAGTGGACACTGCAAAACTGTCTAAAAAATGAAAAAAAAAACAATGCTTCTCTAGTAATTGAACGGTTTTGTCTTTCTCATCCTATTTTGATAACATTGTGGAACTAAAGTTTTTATTTATTTAACTGTGTTTTGAAAAGTGCTATATAAATAAATGTAGCACGTATATATTATTATTATTATTATTATTGATTAGATGCTGTGTCAATGGACCAATTCTAAGGCTTCTGACACTGGGGTCATTGCTCTGTTTGGCTGTGGGAAAAATGGGTTATACTGTAATTATACAGGCAAAGCACAAAGACGGGATAGGCAACAGCAGATAGGGTCTTAGAGAGAGAGAGATTTCATGTGAGTATATGTGTGTGTATATGGAAGTCACACAGGGACATGAAGATTCAGCAACGGTGAGCAGAAAACACAGGCCGTTTGCATGCGAAAGCGTGTGTATGTCTATGCTGCTAAAGTGAATGCCGAGGCAAACTTTTTATTTATTTATTTATGTATTTATTTTTTACAGAACGCTGGAACATTCAGCGGAAGATTTATCAACATCAAAAGGAGTCCATTAAGAAAAACAGCGGCCTCAATCAGCAATCCTCCCCATGAGGTTGGCCTATTTTGATGCGTAATTATATTTCTCAACCCCCCGCTGCCCCACCCACTGCATACACACACACACATACACACACATGCATGGACTCGCATACTCATTTTCTCACAGACACACACGCATTCATTACAGCACAACTGCACGTACGGTTACTCTCTGAAAAGAACGCACCATACACACACAGTGAAATCTCATCTCATTTAAACACACCTAAAAAATTGCTTTTTCGCTTTATTGCTCATTTAACAAACATCATGTTTTATACCTCGCTTATGATCTTTTGTTTTAATGAAGTCATAAGCTCATCTGGGCAAGGCAGCCTCACAGGAGAGAAAATTAGGAGACATTTATTATTTTTATTCTCCTACAACAAAGGAGAAGAGGAGTACATCGAATTTTGTTTTTGTTTGTTCGTGAGGGTTTGTGTGGTTGGTTGGGTATCTGACTGCGTAAGCACATTTACTCCTATATTTGCATACGTGTGTATCATCTCAGCTGTTAAGGATGTGTTATTTTATGTCTTGCTCTCTGTGTATTCTCCATATTCATAATAATCTTAATTTTCCCCCGACAGGTTGTCAAAAGATTAGCTATCAATAAAAAACAACAACGTGTCTGTCTCTGGTCCCAGAAAATGAGGCAAACTTACTTACAGTGTTCTGGAAGGTTAAGCCCAGAACACTGTGTCTAAAGCCCCTCTCACATAGTGACATTATATTCATGTGTATTATTACATGTCGTGATGTTAAATAATCTTGTCTGTCTGTCTCTGACAAAATTGCGTCTGCCGACGGCCTCACTGGATTCTACTTTAGTGACTGGTCACTATTTAGATACATTTTGTATGCCAACGAACACCAATAATTGCAATTAATTTGAGATAAATGTAGGCCTGACATCTGGTTATGGTAGCTAGTGTTGCTTACTTTAGCTAAGTGCATTAAGAGTCAAACAAGCTTTTATCTTATCATAAACATTAACTAAAGCTGGCTACATAAATACCACTATTGACTACATAAATGTAGTCAATAGGTATATTATAACACTAATGCATTAAAATAAAAAAAAAATGCTGTAATTTCATCATTATACTCGTGTGTCCGCTTATGTGTGAACATATAGAAGTTTCCCAGAATTGGTTGTTGTCTAAATAGTTGCTCGCACTGTATCAGTGGAATATCAGTGTACCCGTGTGCCTGCATGTGTTTAGTGTATACCGAGGATAACGCATATCCTGAGGAAATGTCACTTCCCGGGGAAATGTGTGCGCATAAACATGGCTTTAACAGTCCTTATATTTTAGTTATATTTGATACACAGTAATGCCATTTGAATAGTGTGTGTTCATGGGCTTTATTTGTTTTAATCATTTACAATAAAGCTATACTGTACGTCAAGCTTGACAAAGCATTTACTCCGGGGGAGTTATTCCTCCATTTTTACATTTTTATAGCTTCAAATCCCCTTGTTTTACATGCTTTACAAAGTAGGGGACTGCCTGTAAGCTGATATTTGTTTAAACTATCATTTAAAATCAGAGAAAGATTATAGGGAGAAAACTAAAGACAAGAAGGAAACAATGGAAAGATAAGAAGTTATAATAACAAAAGACAGACACACACACAAACAGAGGGGACAAATGGATAAAAAAAAACAGAGCAAATCTATAAAAGACACAATTATGCATAAACGCTCCGCATGTGGTTATAGAACGGCAACTCCTTGTGTGGTGGTTTGACCCATAACTGCAGTATCCTGCCCATAACGTCTAGTTTAAATTTATTTTGCAGTACCACTCTCAAATGAACAGTGCAAACAAATACATGTACATCAATGAAAAAGGGGGGAGTTTAATACCCTGCTGATAAGCTGAATGATACATCTATAGAATGACTACAGTAACTGTTTGGTGTAAGTTGCACAAGTGGCTCCAATCTCTCCAAACAGCTCCATGGATATCATTCTTTTTTTTAAACCTCAGTTTCTCTCCCCATTTTCTCACATGCTCTCTGTATGCCACATGTCTGCCTCTCTTCTCTTATTACTCGTCCTAATGATAGTCGGTCTTCACAGAGCGAGGCGATGATGGCAGCGGGCGCCGATCGTTATATTTAGATCTAATTAAAGATCATTATAATCTATCAGCCCAATGGAGGCCAGACTGGGATAGATGCAGGAGGTGGGGGAGAGAGAGAGAGAGAGAGAGAGAGAGAGAGAGAGAGAGAGAGAGAGAGAGAGAGAGAGAGAGAGAGAGA
>JAOEHI010003155.1:0-10984 GCA_025447815.1 Percopsis transmontana
AAAGTGTAGCTGGGGCACACAGAGTTGTGTTCTCCGTTAACCTCCTGTCTACAGAAATTGATTAACTATTTTTACAGATTGTGTCTAGATTAGTCATGAAGCCATTTGGATCTGAGCTGAACATCACCTCCCCCCCCCCCTCCCCCGCTTCTCTAACCCTTCCAGGCAGGAACATTGAAGTGGTTTCTAAATAAATAATAAAATGGTTTCCTCGTTTATGTCCCTGAGGTGAAATCTTAAATTCCACATCGCAACAATAGGTGCAAACCTAACCCTCGAGGAAACCAGGCGCCTCACTCACCCCCTCACTCACCCCCTCACTGGAGACACCAAGCAAATGCGCAGCATGCAAAGACCAAAACTTGAGATTTGCATATCCTGCCTGGACCTCATTGTGTAAACCATGCAAAGGTCTTATTCAAAAAAGGTCCACTTTAAATAATCAACATGATCATTTAAGGAGAAGAATGCGGGGTGCAGACGCGACGGCGCAACAGACTCTAATCAGGGCTAATGGGAGTCAATAACACGTCTCTCGGCATTTGTATCAAGCCACTGTGCATTGCTTTGGCCCGCGGGGGACTCTCCTAAATGCAAAGAGAACACAAAAGGGAACTAATATCCCAAACAACATTAACATTTAAAGCATTGACAAGAGTCTAAGCAGGAACAAAAAGTACACACCCAGCCAGAGACGTGCAACAGCAAACAACGCAAATCATACATTGGCGAAGAGGCAGCTCTAAATCATGATTAGCCTAATGATGTGGGCGGCTACACGGGGGGAAAAAAACACTATATAATCGTTAACTATTAACATTTTTATAGCCACGTACCCGACAAGACGGGGAGCAACAGAGGGAACAACAAGTGTGAGTATTGCCTTTACAATGTGTAGTGCTGCATACAGTACAGTCCCAAGGGAAAAAACATGTTTGATGAGGGGTGTGTGTGTGTGTGTGTGTGTGTGTGTGTGTGTGTGTGTGTGTGTGTTGAGAACACTTGATTCTGCGCACCATTCACACCATTCATGAAAAATGAAGCCCGCAAAATGGAACGGAAAAACCCACTGGCGCGCACATAGACACGCCCTGTTCTCACTATTGTGAGGTTGTTGTGTGTCGGGCACGGGTTAGAGAGAGACCCGTCTCTCTCTCTCTCTCTCTCTCTCTCTAACTGTTGCAGATTCAGCTCAACTTCTGGCCGCTCGTACCACGCCGCTAAACTGTGCTATTACTGCCCGTGCAGGATTAGTTCCCTTAAAAAAAAAAAAATAAAAAACACACACACACACACAGACGACAGGCCTATGCCTCATCTTTGAGTTCTGCAGAAATGCTGGCAGGAAGCACTGTGGTGGATCCATTATGCAAACAATCTGTACAGAGAGCACAGCCGCCTTATCACGTGTCCCTTAGTCATCATCCACGACTTGTGATATACCACGAAAGATCTCTAGACTATGCATGCATGTTTGTGTACCAGCGTGTTGTTTGCGCGCGCACTTGTGTGTGTGTGTGTACATGTGCGCCAGGCTCTGGGCCTATTGAACGCCCTCTGACCCGTTTGAACAGGCGCGCAACTCCAGCCTTGCGGCCGGGGCCCTCATTTACACTAAACTAACATTGATTTATAGCTATAGGCCTTTGCCCAAAGTCATGGGAGAGTTTCGGTCCCGCCGTAAGTAACCCAGGTCCTAACCTTTACATATATAGGAAGTGGTCAGTGGACTTTGAGAAGAGGCCTGTTTAATTAAAGCCTTCCGTGCTTCTCTTGCTCTGCTGTGAAGTTTGCACTGGTCATCACACACACACACACACACACACACACACACACAGGTTTGTGCGTGTGTTCATGTGTGTTCGTGTCAGGTGTTGGAAGTGTTAAAGCCTCACACTGCGGCAACGTAACTGAGAAGCAGAGAGGCAGTCGCATGCAGGGAGGGGGCAGGCGTACGCTAGCCGAGAGAAGGAACTTCAAGCACACCGACCATGCCATGCGGAGTCCCGCCATTAAATGCGATAGCGGACTTTAGATAAACCCTTGACTGTATGGCTTTCTCACCTCAAAATAAGTCATAATCAAATTATACATCATACATGCTATCGCTCGGGGATTACTACCATTGTAATTGAAAAACACACTTCTAATGTCTGCAATGTTGGTTGAAGCGGCCCTTTGTGCAAATTTGGAGGAAAAGCATCGTCGACGAGTTGGGACATAATAGGAAATCAAATATATCAATAGATTTGGTTAATTACAGTGACCTAATGGAATAATTGATCCCAGCTGTCAGGTGCACACTTTTGTTGACGTGGTTAAGCTATAGAGCCGAGGGTTTCACAAAAGTTCAATATCCCTTTAACGCAGCATTGCTCCAGAATTAGCTTCTAGTGAGGCGGTCAGACAAGTTAGTCAAAAGCTCCAGTAAAATCAGCTTACCTTTTCTTAGGTAAACGTTATCTGAGAAAACAAAACAAAAAACAGTAATAAGACGGTAACCCACACAGAAAGAGTATGCTGTCAAAAAATAAACACACACACTCTAAGGTACTTGTTTCACATCCACGCTGATTCACCTTGAAACAAAGCAATGTGGTCACTTCTTCTGTTACACATTCATTGTGTTCAATGCTGAAAGCATTTTTCTGAGAAATGGAGAGCTACTGATTTCCTCTTAAAATTTTCTGTGGTCGGCCTATAGTTTCTTCCTTGTATAATGTCAACTGTCAATACAACTTAGGAAACATCATTTTAGACACATTGTACAGTAGGCCCTCTGGACAACACAGAAATGTGAGGAAACTAATTGGTTGCCAAAGCTGGAAAATGCACATGAAGTCAATTTTGTGTCACAGATTTACTGTACACACGTTCCTAACATTCCTACAACACAGTGATAAGTAGAAATAATATTTAACAGGATAGTGGTTATTTATTGGCCAGAGGGGAAAGGACAGAGAAACAACACATATCACTAGTGCTGGGTATTGGGCAGGACATCGCGATACGACCAATAAACAGGGTCACCATATACGCTAGTCTTGATTTACAATGTCCTTGCTACATTAAACACTAAACCCAAAATTGTTACAAACTTTTCAGTATGTCATCTGAGATAGCACAATATGCAAATATATAAAACTGTATCTAATATTTACTGAAGCTGCAGGAGTATTGAATATAACATTCTACATAACTATATCCCGTAAGTTAAATATTTATATAACTTACATATTTTTATGTAAGTTAAATATTTATATAACTTACATATTTTAACTTAAATACTCTATTTAAAAAAGAAATCTCAACTAAAATTTGTATTTTAACAATACAAACTGCTAGCTACTGTGATATGTGTTGATGTTGTACCGCACAGGTCTTTAAACTACAGGGTTGGGTTTTATCTATGCATAAAACGGTTTGCTGTATGGCCTTGTGTCCTTGCAAATGAAAGCTACTACCCGTCATCTTCACGGGGCTAAGAAGACGTGGGCAGCTGTGTCCAAGCTTGCCTGATTTGGTTTAGCATGTTAGCTAGCGGCGATAGCCTGTTGAATACCCAGAGTGCCGTCTTGTCATGCGAGTATGCAAATCTGTATTTTACGACCAAATCATAAAGCTTGCGGACGACTTGGCTTCTGTTGCGTTCTTCTCGCCCTGTTTTTTTTCTTTCTTGTGAAATCTGACATTTTGTCTCATACGTAGCGCCCTCCCAAACATAAAAGTCACCCAAACTGATTTGCTTTGTTTAGATAGAGATACTTTATTTATCCAGAAGGAAATTAAGGAAAAAAGTTTGAAAACGGTTTGAGTTTTCAGTTGAGGGAGGGGTTGTCCAAAGAATCAGGATCAGCATCAGAAAAGAAAATATAAAAAAATATTGATTTTATTGGAGTATTCATTTTTTTTAACCCCCATTACTGCCCATAACGCAGACACTGCCTGCGCATGGTTTGTCCTATCGCGTGCTTCCGATTTGCATCCAAACAGAATGACGTAGGATGTGTGACGTTTGCTGAATGCAGTTCCTCTCAACCGAGGGATTAAACGATGATTGAAAGCAAAACACTTCTCTGGTATCATATACTGTACACTTGGAAATTCCCGGCCTAAAAAAGGAAACCTTTACATTACTTAAACGCCACCCTAGCGGAGGTTAGAGAAGCAAAGGCTAATAGACCTACACAGTGCTGGGTGTGAAGAGAACCGAACTAGCTTGCTATTACAAATGACAAATCCACCCAGGAGTGAGGCAGTGTGAGGGCCATTGACACCAGTGTCAGGTGCAAACCATATCCAGGTCGTCTCCACAGCAACCAAGGCACACACACACACACACACACACACACACACACACTATCCATCAGCGGGGAATCATTGGGCTAAGCCATTCGGCTGGCAGGAGAACTCCGGCCGCGATCCGTCATCATCAGGTGATGAAATACCTCAGTCCGAGTACTGCCATCACAGCAAACGGGACAGTGCATGTAGAATAGGCTGGATTTAGTCAAACAGCATGGCCCACGTTAAGGGGCTAGAGCCTGCGAGCGCCTAACTCCTCTCTACTCCTCCGCCTTCAGCTTGCTCTGGGCTCCCACCATTCTCTAACGCCCCTACAATCAGGTCATTGAGCAGACGCTTTTAACCAGCGACTTCCAATGAGTACGACTACAGTGTGTTACAAGCAGCAGGTAGGGGCTGGGCATCTTGCTCAAGGATGCTTACAGGTAGGCCAACTCTGGGACTCGAACCCATGACCTTCCGGCTGGAAGTCGAAGACCCAGACCACTGTCCTGTATGTAGGGTGTCATTGTGTACCTTCGGGGGGCATGAGGGTCTTCTTGTTCTGGGCACACCAGCCGATGGGGTGCAGCTCGGCGGTCATGACGTCGCACCAGAAGTCGGCCTTGCGGTCGTCTCCATAGCCACTGAAGCGCAGTAGCAGCAGCTGCCCGCACGTGGTGATGATGGTCGCCACCCAGTAGGTGCCCGCGCCGCCCTTGTTGGCCACCTCCAGCTTCATGCCAGGCTGGAAACTGCTTTGCAGGCTGACCTCCACCTGCCGGGACCAATGGGAGGGCAGCACGGTTTAGAATGTTGGTTGGCTCCTCCTCTTCCAGAGGGTTACTAGGCAACTGGGTAACTGACAGGCAGGCGGTTGGATAACTGACAGTTGAAGCTATTTTATTTCAATGGGCCTACCAAATGCTAATGATGGGATGCTAATGATGTAAGACTTAACTGCCAGATACGCTGTCTTCTTCTTCTTCTAAATGTATTTACATTGATTGACTTATTATGTTAAGCACATGCTCCACAACACATCACTATGTCACAGGTGACTGTGGCATGGCGATAGAAATATATTTCAATTTAAAAGTAAAGCAAGCAAGTAAACAAAGATTAGGTTTAGTTCTTGGGGGCAATAAAGCCGCAGCACTCAATGAATGGAATGTCACACACACACACACACACAGAAAAATCTAACATCTTAGACATAAACCCAATAGAAAAGGCCTCATGGCTTCCTGTTACAACAATGCAAATGTGCTGCATCACTTTGGTTGGCTTATGTAAGAGCCCCAGAGCACACGCACTGGCCACGTGCACGTAAAAGTGTGTGTTTTAGAGAGCAGAGAGAGAGAGAGAGAGACTTGCACTTTACTCAATTGTATTTTTCCTGAAGGATTCATGGTCTGCTTCCCAGTGACTCAGTCCACTTACCAGCAAGGCAATTTAGTTTCCCCAGAACAGACACCCACTCAAATTCAAATCACTATACACACAGTTTGTCATAAAAAGGTCCATAGTGTAATCCTCATTATTATTGCATTTGAGATTTGACACTGAAAAATATGTGTACAGCTCGTTTTTCCGCCAAGCTTCGACCATGGTTCAGGAATGGAAACAGTGCCGGAAGTACGCTAGTTTTTCTACCGCCCCAAAGGCGCTAATGTTTGAGTTGTAATTTTGTCCACACAACAACCCTCCTGGTGTTTTTCTCAAACAGGTGTTGCAGGTATTTGAAAGTGATGGGTGGGTAATTTGGGGAAACTAGTTGCAGAACCAGGTACCAACCTCAGGCCCAGGAACTAAAAATGAGTTTCAGGTATCGTAAAAAGGTTCCTGCGGTGGAAAAAAGTACATAAATCTTGTATGAATGAGGGCTTGGCAGAGCTACCAGGCTGACGCTGGCTGCTTTGAGCCTCACAGGGGGGCAGACAGCTGCTCTCTCTCTGTCCAATGCAGCATCAGGTCGGCTATGAAAAGACGTCACATACAGAATCAACTGCTCCCTGCCATCTGGATAGGTCCTATGACGCAACACCATAACGGAGTGAAAGCCTGGCAGCTATTTGCAAATATTTGCGGTATCGCGATGATTAGAATTCCACAAAGAATTCAATGAAGTTTGTGAATACTTTGATTAAATGTTAACATGGCCAACTGCTTGAACTATCCCTGAAACCACAAGCGTGGTGTGTGTCAGTCCAGTGACGCATAAGGTTAGAATCATATCTGGTTGACACCACTGATGTTAGTGTTGTTGTATTACAGAAGCAAAACAAGGAAAATAAGAGGTGTCTCTGTCTGTATCTGTGTATATTTAAAGATACACTTGGAGATGTTAGAAGTATACAGATCCCATTTGAGTGCTGCGCGTGAACCGAGACAAATTCTCGCAATGAGGACTGAACACGAAAAGACACAGAAAAGAGGGTTATATAACAAAAGGTAAATAAAGGAAGAAAAAAAAATGGGAAAGCAAAAGGGTGTGAGCTGTTCTGTTTTGCCATCTTCACGGGTGTAATTCATCCCTCCGTCATCTGTTTGTTTGTTATTGTAGACTAACAGTCTACCAATCCGCGCGTCACAGTGAGCCTGAGCCAATGAAAAACCTTGTTTCTACCGGCTGAGAAAAGGGCCCTGGCTCCCTCCAACGTATTGTTAAGGGATTTGTAAATGTGACAATTATCGACCTCGCAGTATTTAGAGGATCGCAGGATGACTGGATCTAAGCAATGGGGTGGTGGTGGTGGGGTAATATGCCGTCACTCACGTGTTTGAAGGCGGTGTGGGGGGCTGCGATGGCCCCATTCTCCTCCAAGTACTCCTCCCAGTTAAACTCCGCCTCCTCCTCCGTGTACTCCGGATCTGATTGGACGAAATTTCATTACTCCTAGAATATTTTATTTAGTTGATTCATGATTTTAAAAAATAGTCTCCCCGGCTTTGTGTTGTTGCAGCTGTTCCTTCTCCTGTAACCTAATCGCTCATCTTGACTCAAACCTTTTCTTTGTAATAGTTTACATGCCTAAAAACAATAAACCAGAAAGTCCAAGACTGTCCCCGAGTCTTTATAAATCATTAATAGTAGTAGTAGCATCTGCATTTTAGCATTTTAATATCATACTTGTAACTCTACAGCAGAATGTTTGCTTTTCTCGTGTTTTCATCTGATTGCATGTGTGTATCTGGTGTGCGTAGGTGGATATATCTGTGTGTATGTGCGTGTGTGTATGTGTGTATGTATGTGTGTGTTTATACGAGTCCTGCTCCTAGCAGTCTTAGATGTCTCGCTCCAAACTTTTACGTAATGCCACTAATGTTCCACCTGAAGGTGAGAAGAGTTCGCTGGGCCTGCGAGAGGCTGATACTGGAGTATAATGTGTCAGGCTGTGTGTGTGTGTGTGTGTGTGTGGTAAAGGGTAGTTCCTGCTGTGTGGCCAATTTTATGCGCCTCTGGGGGTTTGTATGAATAGTGTGGAGGGGAGGGGAGGGGAGGGGAGGGGAGGAGAGGATAAGGGAGGGGATGAGAGAAGAGGAGATGAGTGGGGAGGAGAGGAGAGGCGGGGATAAGGAAGGAGAGAAGAGGAGAGGAGAAGGAAGGAGAGGAGAAGAGAGGGGATGAGAGGGGAGGGGAGGAAAGAAGAGGGGAGCGGAGGAGATGGGAGGAGAGTGGAGGAGAGGAGATTAGAGGGGAGGGGAGGAGAGGAGAGGAGAGGATAAGGGAGGGGATGAGAGTAGATGAGTGGGGAGGAGAGGAGAGGCGAGGATAAGGAAGGAGAGAAGAGGAGAGGATAAGGAAGGAGAGGAGAAGAGAGGGGATGAGAGGGGAGGGGAGGGGAGGGGAGTGGGACCTGTTGTGATGTAATTCCACTTAAATTCTGTTCTTCATTAAAGATGACTTTAAAGACCTTCATTAAAGATGACTTTAACAGCTTTTACAGAAGCCCTACTGGATTACTATTCTCAATACATTGAATGTGTCATCCAATGTTCCCTGGGGACACAAGACTCTTAAAGAAGACCTGCTAATATTAATGTGTTTAGCCAGACTTAATGTATCATCAGTTATGGCAGGGTTCTCTAGTGCCATAGTAATTTAATATCATTTAAATACAATACAATTCCGGGGGATTAGTTAGGGAAATAGCACCACAGGGAATATAATTTTCTATGATGCATTTACAGTTTTTTGTGTAAACATTTACAATCAAGTGTAATGTTGCATATAATTCCAACTAATTATACATTTATATATGACTATGATGCAGTATGCTGGTAACCATACATGGATACAAGTATAGCAAATTATTTTTCGCATTTGTTTTAGTGAAATCACAAGTTCCAGAGTTAACTTATAACTTCTATCCATCCTGGCCTTGCTTTTGTTCATCAGTGTGACATTACCATAGCTTGTAATCGGGTACACACTGCTTTATGGAACACAGCAGGGGTGTGGTGCTCCCATGCTGGGCCTCGATGACAACAAGACAGGTAATGCACTCACCTGTGAGCACCGCTTCCTCCTTCCCATTGGTGGGACTGCAGGATTTACCTGCGACAGGGACCAATAGCTGCAGCTGCTTGTGAGACTGCATCCTGCACCTCCTCCAGTTCCTGTTAAACACCTCCTCTGGGCCAACCCCCCTGTCTGTCACTGCATTTCTTACTTCGGACACAACACTGAAATATAAAGAAATGTTTCCTTGCTTATGGAAGGTTCAATAGAACATAAAATGTATTGGAATGTGAATATAATTAGAATACATTTAAAAACTATTAATATTCAACGTCATATGTGGATACTATCCAGGCCACTGAATATTGCATACCCAAATAAAACTAAGATCAAATAACCAATCAGGGCAAAACAGAGTAGAAAAACAGGTATGGCATAAGCCTATCATATTACTGTTTTTACACTTTATATAAACCGCGATTAACAACAAAGTGAATGATACACTTGGAGCAATGGAGCAATTTTGTAATTTTTCTGCCAAAATAATTACATCGTGTGTAATAGGGGCAGATAGTCCTACATTTAGTATATTAAAAGGGTAATTACCTTTAAAAAAGGTGAAGAAAGCATTGAATTGCAAATTAACAAATTCCCAACATAATTCTAAAGGAAGTATATAATTATATAGGTATATGTATCCAATTAAAAGGCTTTATTATAAGTATTCACATGGCTTATAGCGTAGTTGTCAACGATACATTAAATCAATCATCTTACAAACAGCAGAGCTAGCTGGTTACTCCAAGGGGCTGTTCTCACTGGCTGTTCTTCACATATGGCCGGGCTCCGGATTACTACACCCACGGCTATCATCCTGGCAACTAGCGCAGAGGAAACCCACCGACGTAACAATCTAAAAACAACTATATAAAGCCGTCCTCCAAAACAACGACAGCCATGCTCTTCACTGAACTTCCAACGCTGCTGTCAGAAAGCACTGGGAGATCTCACAAGGGCTCTACAGTAGGGGTGTTTACGTATACAGAACCTAATCCCAGTCCCGAGGGAATGTCACAAGCCCCCCCCCCCTAATGCTGACCTCTCACTAGAGAGATGCTGTGTAGGGGGGAAAGGTGGGAACGATCTGGAAAAGGAGGAATCCCCTTTTACAGGGCGGTCAGGGATGTGATCGGTAAATAACAAAAGCTTCTCTCTAGTAAAACATCTGAACCTCTCATCTGAGCCCTATCTACGCCCTAAAGCTGTGTGCGCCTCTCTGTGTGTGCCTGTGTGTGTGTGTAGCCTAAACCCTCTATTTCCCCAGAATGCCTCCTCCCCCTCTCACCCCACAGCGGTTCCAAAGAACATCCCTAGCGCAAACAAGCTAATTTGGCTCGCGTGACACCGTCCCCTGCTCCTCTTCTTCCCCCTTTCTATAAACACCGCAAGGAATTCGGAGGCATTTCCATGGCATGTGATGCTCACTATAAGGGAATCGCACCCTGATGGCGGGCCCTGATGATGTCACCGCTGTCCCAAAGTTCGGAGGGAATCTTTCTTCAGAAAGACAAACTAAATCAGTTGTAATAAACCTGAAACCAATAAATCACAACACACCATTCATAAAGCAATGTCTTTGATTTAAAGATATGTATATATATATATTTTTGGTTTGTTTGTTTTTTCCCCAATGCCGTTAGCTCTGTAAATTATTTGTAATTGTTTTATTTAGAAAACAGGTTTTCGGCCATATAAAGATTTATTTTTATTTTTTAAATTAGAGAACATTTCTGAAAACAGTCCAGATTGGTCCAGGGATTATCTTGATCTGGGAGGGTTAATCTCAGGCCTTCCCACCCTCAGACTGGGCCAATCTGGACTGTTCTGATCAGGCCCGGATTGCTGCAACCACTTGCCTCTTTCTTGCCTCAGCCACACTAAACCAAATAATGGAGGGGGATTTAGGAGATTACAGCTATGTGGGTTTGGGTCTTCACAGCAGTGCGCCCACTTATGGGGTTTTGTTTTAGTCTTGTGCAGGATATAAAAATTTTTTTCCTTGGAAAAAATTAAAACCACAGTGGAGGCTCCTAGTTAATTCCTCATTTTTCCTCTTAATTCCTCTTTTGGAAGTTTGTCACTTCCTTTGAATTTAGTTTCATATGCTTGCGGGGGGGGGGGGGGGGGGGGGGGGGGGGGGGGGGCGGGGGGGGGGGGGGGCGGGCGCGGCGGGGG
>JAOEHI010003156.1:0-10981 GCA_025447815.1 Percopsis transmontana
GAGTCTCAGTCTGCCTGGAGATCACCTGGATTCGGACCGCCGCCGCCCTGCGAGAGACGCTTCTTTGTTACCATTTTTCCTTTGTTATTGTTACTATCCACCCTGTGAATAAACAGGTCGTTTTATTGGAACTCTCTGCCTACCCGGGTCTGCTTTTGGGTTCTCATTCCCCACCACACACAACACATATCAATACCACACACAAGGGAAGTAAGCCATGTGTGTCTCTCATGGAACAGCCTTATGGTTAACAACACTTCAAAGCAATAAATAAAAAGAAGACTGTTATACCCTTGAACAAATGTTTGCATATTTAAACAACAAAGAGATTTCTCTCAGGATCTAGTGGGTTAAAGTTTGACCCAGATCCAGCAAAGATTGGTGGATGTTATTGGAATTACATCAAAGACATAAATGAAGCTTCCAAAAAATTGTGCTTTTCCACAGGGTGTGGATCTCAATGATTTCATGCGTCAAACCACAAAGTTTCATTTTGTTTAGAGAGTTTGGTTTTTGAGGTTTTGAGGTTTGCTGAGATTGCATGGATTTTTTTTGGCAACACACTCATTTCTATTTATACTTTTCCACAAATTCACACCTGGCAACTACCCAATAGAACAGCTGTTTTCCACTATTGTGCTCCAGTTGTTGCGGGCTGAGTGCCTTGCCCAAGGGTTACTCAGCAGTGCAATTTACACACACTGTCTCAGGGATTCAAACCAGGGGGTGGTTGGCATGATTCTCTTTGTTACTGCAAAGCGGCTGGCCTCCTGCCCAGACCTTATTAATTACAAGACAACTTGCATACCAAGATACATTCTGCTGCATGTTGCACTCTCTCTCTCTCTCTCCCTCTCCCTCTCTCTCTCTCTCTCTCTCTCTCTCTCTCTCTCTCTCTCTCTCTCTCTCTCTCTCCAACTATTGCCTGGTAGAGTTCCTGGATTACTGAACTAGCTGGCATGACTGCTGACTGAGCATAAATGAGTAGTGTGATGGTTTGTATAGGCAGAGACAGAGCAAGAGCGAGAGAGTATGGAGTTATGCTAATTTGATGAAGAAGAGAGCTTCTAATCACTTCTTGCTTGATCTCCCCACACACAGAAACACACAGGCAGGCACACACACGCACACTCACAGTTTAGACAAGGACTAAGGGCTGAACAGATTCATATTGTCTATAGGCTTGCACGTGTTACCTATGCATTTACGTTTCTGTAATCGGTGAATCTTCCTGACAGAAAATGGAATAATTTTAAAATGTTAATGTGCGAGTGTGCTCAACCCAGTGACTGGGTTGGCGTGCAAGAGGAAGCATTGATCTATGTGAGGATTGAGGATTGAGCCGAAAAAAGCAAGCTATTCATAAAATATGCTCTTTTATGTAACAATTTCGTCTGTAATTTTCTCGTGTGGGACTCGCTAAAACGTCTCTCAAAAACTATTTCCTGAATGTGTCATTTATACACTTCATTAGTGTAACAATGATACGTATGGTGCTTTATATTAATACAAATACATTCTCCAAAGATAACTCCAGAGGTCATTAAGATTATTTTGAACCGTAATTATAATGCTATGCCCGGTATTTTGAGAGGGGGAAAAGTTCGCATTCAACGCCATAGCTTTTGTTTCTATTCTAGCTCAGCATGGCAAAATACATAGGCTATTATATATTTATTGAGAAGTAAACACTTCAAATACGGATCAAGGCACTATAAAATGAATAGAAGCATAGACCGGGGCGATGGCCATTATAGTGGTGCTGAATTCATTTCTGTGGACAGCGACACTGCTGAAATGGCTTTCTGCAACCGGCTGGCGCGATCATATAACTATAAAAATAACTGGCAGCGGGCACGATGCGTCTCAATTCAGAGCACTATTTACCTGTGCCACTGGGACCACCCACATCTTCTGTACGTCATCGTCTTGCAACCAATTCGGTCGTGCTATTTCAAATACATTAGTCCCTAGTAATACGTTTGGACCAATAAGGGCGAACCAAGTGCCCGTCAAGGCTAAATCAAAGTTTTGGTAAAAGCGTGTCGCACAGCCCAGACACAAGAGGAGAGGGACGGTAGAAGTGAATACACATAGGCTACTGTTTGCTGTGGCTACAGTAGGCTGTATCTTTTTGTGCTTTGGTTGACAAGACTACTGAATTCCTAAGCACCTTCCCGACGGAATTGCTTTGGAAAGTGGTCGTTGTTGGTCAAATATGACCTGACACTTGCTATCGCCTATTCCTACCTCCATGGATGAGAGATCATAATCTTTTTTGTCCGTTTGTCACTTTGTTCACGTCCACGTGCTTCGGTTGGGCTATTTGACAAGTAGCGTATTTTCTGAGGTGAGATGACGGAAATCAGCGAAGAGAACGAACCACAGAATCGGGATCTGCAGCAACCACAGGCGACCGTGCCGACACAACCCGAGTCCAAGGTAAAACACAACAGGATTTATAAAATTCTTTGCTCAATAAAATTAATGAACTTAAAAAGAATGTTGCCAGCGTGTTGTTGTTTGGTAACAACACATACAATGTGGGCAATTCTATGTAGCCTTGTAGCTAATTAGTCTATTCACAATAGCATGATGAATTTACTTGTAGGCATGCCTATTGGCAAAGATAGCAATTAAACAAACGTCTTTTTATTTAGCAACATATACATACGTATACATGTATAAATGTTATAGATCCTTCTATAATGTATAAATACGTATACATGTATAGATACGTATAGATAGCAATTAAACAAACGTCTTTTTATTTAGCAACATTTATGCATACGTATACAAAGCCACTTTAGCATTGTATTCTTCTTCTTCTTCTTCTTATTGTTATAATGCGACAGCACTAGGACACAGAACTCCCCTGTTAGGCTGCTGGTATAACGTTTAGGCTAACATGTTTCACACACACACACACACACACAGTTTCACACAAACACACACACACACACATACACACACACACACCTGTGTGCAATCTCTGACTTACTATAAGGCCAAAGTTACACAAGCATTAAAGGGCTTATGGTAGGGCTGTTATGTAAGGTTTCCCTAGATGTTACCTGCAGCCTCCAGCCAAGAAACAAAAATACAACTAATAGGTATAGAAATAACACATTCCATCTTACATTTGATGTAACTCCTCTCTTGAACTACCCTATCTGCCTATATAGTAGGCCTATAGCTTAAAAAAAATATACGCCTATATACCGGTATAGCTTACCTGTATGTTAACCTTAAAAAGAAGCTTGCCTGCCTGCATTAACAACATAAACAGATGATTCAACATCGTTTTACTCTTCTCTGTGTGTGATGGCCACAGTGGTCTGACACATGCCTGGCACGGCAGGTAGTTGTTTCTATCTGACGTCGGACAGCACAATGGCTGCCAGGTGTTTGGGCGCCTGAGGAAATTTACGAGGCAATCGGCAAGCACATGTTTGCCGGGCCTCGCTTTGGGCCAGGTCATAACTCACGCAAACGGCCGCTCAGACAAGACAGAGGGTTTAATAAAACCAAACAAACCAAAGCTGTGTCAGCAATATGTCTCCCCTCCTCCAGCCCCTCTGGCAGCCATGGCCTCTCTTTTATAGCACAGAGGGATATGTGACGGAAGGATGGAAATGACGGGGGCGGGAAAAGAATCAGCATTAGATTTCACCTCTTATAGACTGGGCTGCATTCTGTGGCTATGGCTCTCTGTCTAATCTCTCACTCCCTTTTTATCCCTCTCTCTTCTTGAATTAGTGAACCCTCCTGACTTATAGAGTGAGACAATGCAGTCTTTTTTTACCTACAGAAAGAGTGACTGTAATAAAAATATGACTACTACTCCCAATACCCTCTCAGATGCACTTCT
Organism: Percopsis transmontana; assembly: GCA_025447815.1. Taxonomy (NCBI): domain Eukaryota; kingdom Metazoa; phylum Chordata; class Actinopteri; order Percopsiformes; family Percopsidae; genus Percopsis; species Percopsis transmontana. Next base: position 3,872 of record JAOEHI010003156.1, read on the forward strand.
TTCCACAGTTACAATCCTTTGTTGGTTCCTTTCACAATTGCTCCACGGCAGTATGGTTACGTCAGTCACCTCACTGCTGAAATATCACGGCTTGTGTATGTGTCGTCTGTGTGTGTGTGTGTGTGTGTGTGTAAGATTCCCATAGTCGGACTGACTTGGACCATTGACCTTTAAGACTACTGTTTGCATAAAGAACAGATGGAGGGAGGGAGTCAAAGACAAAAATGCAGGGAGTGCAACAGAGAGACAGAGAGGCAAAGAGATACAAGCATCCAACAGAAAATCATTGCTCCAATGGTGTCTAAAAATAGCAAACTGATTAGCAACCAATGCCTTTATTTTACAGTTTTGTTTTACCCTATTAATCAATTATGACCTGGAAATAGCTATAAGGATTCCTAAGGTTTCCGAACAGTAGCCTTATTTTAATGCCAGATATTTTTCCCATGGTGTAAACACTGGAGCAAAGCTGAAAATAGACGAGTTGTTACTAAAGCTTCTCATTATAATTTTCTAATGAGATTATGAGAGACCTCGTAGAAAACCTTGCGTTACAATAGCTTTGTAGCTAATCCTACACCCACACATTGTAAATTCTGCCAATTTAAACCTTTTATAAATGTGTAAACCAGCGATTCACTGTTCAAACGAATTTAAATAACAGCTTGTTTTTATAAACAATTTGTAAACGTGATATTTTGTCTATTAATGGGGTGGGTGAGGGTGTGCAAGTGTGTGTGTGTATGCGTGTGTGTGTGGGGGGGGGAGGAAAGCAGGTGAGTGAGAGCATCGCTATAATGTCAGTGTCATTAAATAGTAACCATTCTAATCAACCTGTTATGATCGTAAGTGTTTGGATGTGAGAGAATCAAAGAGTCAGTACAAGTCACCTCACGCTATTTACCAAAGCTCATTATGCAAATGGTTGGTTTAAGGGCTGAATTTGGAGGTGAGAGACACTAAGCAAGCAGCGGGCTAGCATGATTAGATAACATGCTAGCATGTCATGGTCCTTGCAGACACACAAATTGGCAAAAGAAAAGGGTGCAAGAAAGATTATTTAGCTGAGATCATCTTACAATATCTGTCTCTTATATCTACTGTATTAAGATATACTAGATAAGGTTAGAGGGATGCATCGGGGCTTTTAAGTGCTGATTTATTGTGAATTGGGAGTTCATCCAAAAAGCATTTGTTTTTTGGTACTGGAAGCTGCAGTTGTTATTGTAAGTAATGCAGTTAAAGTCAGTTTAAAGTGTCTTTACATAGATATATTCTATAGTTTGTGTATATACAGAAGGATTCTACTTATTTTATAGATTTGGTTTCCAAAATATGACCACAACCACACTGATGGAATCTGTTTCATGCTGATTTCCTGAATGAATATGATGATTTGTGTAACACCATGTTCAGGGACATTGTTATAAAACTATCAGCATTTCTTAAGATCCTGTTTGACATGCAAGAATCTACATTCTCTTGAACAGCTGCTACATTAGGCTACATCAGTGCAGTGTGACTCAGAGGTATTGAGGGAAACTATACATACATAAATCGTAATTGATCTTGCTTATAGACTGCTAAGCCTTTGTGATCGACAGTCTTCTGTGATCGATTGCAGCAGTCAATCCTACAAGAATCAGCAGAGACACATTTCTGTTTCTGATTTGTTTGTTGTTTTTTTCTGCGTTTTTTAGAAAACAAAAATAGTGACAAAAACACTATTCCATTGTAGTACCAGTATGTATTTATTGGCCAGAGGGGGCAGAGCAAAGTTACCATGGGTACCTGCTCACATCATGCACCACTGCACAAATAACACTAGGTAAATTGTCACATGTTTTTAGTTGCAAAAGAAAAACACTATAGGCACTGTGAAAGTAAACACTACATATATAATATAACGCCAAAATCAATGTTTTTTTTACCACAAAAACAAACATAAGGAATTGTGCCATCTCACCAGCACTAAAACTTTTCACAGATGCCAGGATTCTCATGCGACCACCCACACCCACACCCATCCTAATCATGAATTTATCCCAGCATTCCTCACAAACGCCTATTTATAGAGACTTCCGACAAACATCTCCTTGCTCCGTTCTCTGTGTTCATCTTCAAACAGCCAGAGAACAAGGCCAGGGCGGCTGCACTCCCCTCTTACTGTAGCATATCTGTCAGAAGAGAGATAATGTTTGGCCACGCCCCCGGCATTGTTTAGGGTAAGTCAGTGGAGAGAAAGGAGGTATTTTCACCACATACAATACACTACATGTCATACTTAGCCTACTCAGTATTTTCTTCGCTGTCACTATCTTAACCACTGGGTGCATTTCTGAATTGTTTTTGTGTTTTTCTTTTTTCGTGAAACGGTTGCGTTTTTATCTTGTTTTTATTGAAACCAGCAACGCTAGACAACTAAAACACATGGGGATAAAATAATGTATGTTTTTAACGTATCTTATCTTGTGTTAATATATCTTATCTAATCTTATCTCGTCTTAACGAATTGTATTGTATCTTATATTGTGTTATGTCTTATTGTATCTCTTTTGTCCCCCTCTCAATTTTCCTTCAATTTATCAGTAGCTATGTTTCTTAAATTTTCTCCCCCTTTGCTCAGCACTTTCTTATTTAGAGCCCCTCATTTGTTCTGTAGATTGTCAAACACGAGTCACATCCTTCACAATAGTTGCAGATTACTTCACCTCCTCCTGTTCTGAGAGAAATTATGTCTCCAGCGCAAAGATTCTCATGTCTCTCCTACCGTGACCCATAAACAAATTGACTAGGGCAGAGGAATGGTTACATGCATGCTTCTTTTCTCACACACATGCATCAGCTACTGTATATTTGTGCTTTATATTGAACATAGTTATCCCATGGGTTCCTGTGTTGCTACACATTAAACACACCTTGATTGTGAGTGCAGTAGAGGCCAGTTGTGAGTCTGAAGTTTCCACTTGGGCTGATGTTGAATTGTTGAAGGGCCCCTAGGAGTCGCCAGTCTGTCACCTCACCCTTCTGTTTACCACTGGTGTCTATACTATGCTCAAATGTGGTTTATTGCTGTAGTTTTTACTTTTAAAGTCACTGGTTTATGTGTATGTAATTCGGGCCAAGTTTTATTTCATGGCATTTGGATTTGGCTTGAGCCCTTTTTAGTTCTTTGCTTCTTTATTTCTTTAAAATGTAAAAGCTGAAGTTGTCTTAATATCTGTTACCAAATAATTGTCTTTTTTTTCGAGCAAACATTTGTCTTCACCAAAGAAAAGAATTGCAGGGTCAGGGGGCTTAGCAAATCTAATGGAAAGAGACATTCATTACTGAATGGGCCACCACTCAAGCCAAAAAAAGATCATTAAACAGAGCAGAGACTCTGTTCCCTGTAGAAAAACACTTGTGAAAGCCACTCACTAATGAGTCAACAGAAAGAGCACTTTTCATCACTCACACTAATTGGTGTCTGTGACTCTGTGGTTTGAGGCACACAAAAAAAAGGAAAGACGAACCTGCTCAACATTATTGATTAGTTTCTCTGAAGGAGCGCACAAGGGCGCTTCAGTGAGCCTTCAGATGTAGAAGAGAGATGATGCAGATGCATAAAGCCTGCAGAAAACATCGCATAAGACACAACTCGCTTTTACATGCCGATGCTATGACTCAGCATAAGCATACGCACGCAATGTTTACAGACAAAACAGAAGCAAACCCCATCCCGACTTCACACTGAATCCCAGCCAAAGCGAGTTCGCAGGCATAATATGGAGTCACAGTGTCAAAACCATGTTCAGGTCGCAGCCAGAAATAGAGGCAGCTAATCATCTGCCTCTTCTGTAAACAGACACGAGATAGGCTTCAATCTCCGGGACCTATTGCTCCCTCGTCCCCATACAGCAGGTCATTCTTTTGATGTATGAATCCACGGCAGTTATTATTTTCATATATTGGAGCTCATTGCCTCTCAGCTACCCATAATCTGTAGCCATTAGCAATGCCCCTTAATGGCAGTGAAGTGCATTTGCTGGCAAGCTCATCGGGAATGCAGGCAGATAAACAGTGTTAGTTTGCATCGCCACATCAAATACGAAGACGCAGGCCGCTCAATAAAAGTAATCAAATGTGAATTTTAAGGCGTATTGACTCGCCAGGACTCGGGACAAGCAAATGTCTGACCCAAGTGAACTGAAAAAAGGCTGAAGATGCTGGCTTAGAAGCCAAGGCTGGGAGAGCAAGGTCAATCACAGGGTAGAGAGGAGAGGTTTCAACATAACTGCAACCCCCCTCATAGGAGCTTGTGTAAATTAACAGCCTCTCTCTCTAGTCGGTTTAAATTGAGAGAAACCATACAAAGTCAGCTCATTTTTGCAGTTGTTTAATGAGGACATGTTGTGTACTTGGTTTTCTATGAACTCCCTTATTATTTGAGTATTTGACCATATATGATTCAATATGTTCCTTTGGAAGGAGCCATTAGGACACAAGGCCAACTAGACTGTTTCCTCTCCTCCAGCTGCAGCGACTGAAGCGCTCCCTGTCCTTCAAGTCCGTCATGCGCAGCAAGAGCGTGGACAACTTCTTCCAGCGGGGCAACGGCGACTTCCGCCTCTCCTGCGCCGTCATCACCGAGCTGCCCACCCTGCAGTCCCCGCCGTGCGACTCCCCGCTGGCGTACCAGCGCTCACCCTCCCTCTCCCCGTCGCTGAGCCCCAACCCCTCTCTGTCGTCCCACTCGCCCTCCGTCAGCCCCTCGCTGTCCCAGACCTCCCAGCCCCAGGCCCCAGTGCCTCCGGTCAAGACCCACTGTTTCCTGGAGCACGTCTTCCGCAGGCCCACCTGCTGCCAGCGATGCAAACACATGATCCAAGGTGGGTTAAAGCAACATACATGCTGTTGTATTGGTGCAGGCACCCTTCCGCGTGGTTTTCCCGCAGCACCGAGTGTCTGTCAGTCCTCTCTACTCCTCCTGCTACAGCGTTCAAAGGCTCACACCGTTCTCTACTCCTTTCACCACAGCCACCTGCACAGTAGATTTTGCATCTTTTCACATCTATGTGAAAATAAACTGTACCAATAGAAATCCTTGTTGGGAACTGTGGCATATACAGTACTGTCCACACGTTTGTTTGCTGATTCCACATGCGTCGCACGCGTTTTATTCCACAGGTGAAACAACTCCACACAGTTCCATCACACGTACATCAAACACTCAGGTCACCTCCTGCTCAGTGAATGAAGTTGTCGTATAGTGTAGCCATGTAGCCATTGCCGCTTTCTCTCTCACGGGTCTGGCCTGTGCTCCTTTTACTTTGGGGTACAGGTGATAGATTGCCCACACCTGTCTCCAATCCCCAAGCCCTGTGAACCACACCTCCCGACATCCCTTCCTACATACGAACAGCGCTAAACCCGTCCACAGGAACCCTTATCAGCTTCCTGCAGCAAGGTTCTTGTAATTTGTACATTATGCAGTCCAGCAACTTCTGCATGACTGAAATGTCTGTATCCATGCAGGGAACTCCAGGCAGGGGCTGCGTTGCAAAGCCTGTAAGGTGGGGGCCCACCTCTGGTGCTCCTCTGAACTCTCTCAGCAGCCCTGTAACGGCAAGGTAAGACCTCTAGCATGGCAAAACACTGGCGGGAATGGAGCATCTACTGTAGGTACAGGAAACAGTGACACACAGAGATTTACAGTACATTAAGATTACAATTAGATCATTTAGCAGACGCTTTTATCCAAAGCGACTTACAATTACATGAGGCTGTTACATGGAGCAGATAGGGGTAAGGCCTCTTGCTCAAGGATGCTTACAGGTAGGCTCGAACCCACGACCTTCCGACTGGGAGTCCAACACCTCCCCATGGTTTACGTTTCACTGAGTTATTGTACTTTTGAGTGACATTGAGTGACAGCATGGTGTGTTAACTCGAAACGTACATACATTAACATTAGTTTTAAATAATTATATTACTGTTACTATTACCATTACTACTACTATTACTATTATTATTACTATAGTTTTCTTTACCCAGATGTTTTAGTCCCTCAAGGTAGTCCCACTGATGGGTTGGGCCAAATGTTTACCCTATTACCGCATCAACAGCAGGTCTATTTTTATTATTTATATGTTATTCGTTTATTTATTAATTAGCTGGCTATACGGGAGATCTCTGGAGGCAAGGTGAAAGTGCAGAGTGCTGTAATTATTTCTCAGTTGGCCTTACCAGCGATAATATACTCAGCCTCAAACCCCAATATTGTTAAAACAGCGTGGGACCTTTTCACAGTGAGCGTCTGAGAGAGAAAGGGTACAGTTCTATAATTATCCACAGATACTCAAAATTATTTTTGCATTGCTCCCCTGACTGCTGCCTCTTCTCCAATTACCGACCGCTTCCTTTTCTCCTTCTCTCTCCCCCTCAATTTCCCCCTCGCTCATTCCCTTGTAGATTCTTCCTTTAATGTCTGAATGTTATGCGTCCTTCCTCCCTTAGCAAGTCTTCTTGAAAATCAATATCTTCCCGGACCAGCTGTCCTGGCTAAATCTGTGTGAAATTCAGTTTTTTGCAGTGTACACTGTCCCCCGAGGATATGACACGCTGGGTATGTAGCCAAGCCCTCGGCAGTGTCCTTGCTTAGCACTGCACACTCATCAAAACAAGGATTAGGCACGGCGTAGAAACTGGACAAAAGCCGGTTCTTATATGTTTATCCTAAATATGGCGGCACATTAGGCGTTTACATGCGAGATAGAGCCCTGTTGGAATTTGACTACGGCTTTCCAAGTGCTTCGGTACAGACAGTACATTTGACAACACAGTCACTCTGTGACTCGTGTTATTTGGTCATTTATTGTTCACTGAAACATTGACATTTTTGTTTATCTTTTATCTCACCATTTAGAAAGAAGTTGCTTCAACAAACAAACTATGCTGAATGCCTGAAAGCATTTCCCTATTGACTTACTATTACTGTTATGCCGGTGTGCTATTTCATACAACAGCAGATCACATACCTATATATATATATATATATATATATATATATATATATATATATATATATATATATATAAATAAAATAATCTCTATTTGAGATCTATATAT
>JAOEHI010003157.1:0-10980 GCA_025447815.1 Percopsis transmontana
CCATGTGAATGGTTGATTAGATAATTGCATTAATGAGAAATTGAACAGGTGTTCCTAATAATCCTTTAGGTGAGTGTCTATTATATTGGTATCATGTCTCAAAACATAATGCGTTTTTCCATGCCTAATACCATACTCATCACAGAGGTACTCATCAAAACATAGCATTGACACACCAAACTACCTTTTATGCTTTTTTGGCCTAATGTGTATGGCCTTTGTATGACTGTGCTTTTCAACCCCAAACCTTTACCTGAGGGATGCTTCAGGTTTCATTGATTACCCTGCTTTTTGTCAGAAGGTCCTTCCACATACAAGTGACAGGATCAACACGAGGAGAGCGATTTTAGGTAAAAGTGTTTCAGTTGCATGCGCTTTGTTTATTATCTGTACAAAGTTTCTATAAATAGCAACATGCTTTAAGGGGAAAAATATCTCTGACACTGATGCGATTCTCTACTACATTTATTATTCATTTTTGCTTCCTGTTTAAAAATGCTACCATGTGTGAGCTTATTAGTCTATTGTTTGGCATGTTTTTGCAACATCCAAGCTATCCGATTGTATTATTGTGAGGCCTTGTTATCTATCACCCGTGTCTCATAAAACACAAGGCACATGCCTAGACAGAGCTCGGTTTGTGTAGTGTAGAGTTGTGTAGAGTCTCTGACCTATAAACCCACCCCCTTTTCATCATTCACTGGGAAAATTACTACCAGATTATTTTGGACCATATGAACAGGAACTGCCCTTTTTCACTTTGTTGCTAAACTTTGACAGATGTCCTGGAAAGGCTCAGATTTACGTTAACTGGATCCACATGCACTGTTGTATTATGCTAGCTCATACTACGCTGCAAGACAAACACGTGCATGCTGTATGTTAGGACTTCCTGCATTTCTGAAATGTGTGGTTTTTAAGCTATTGAATTCATCACCAGTAAAGGGGAATATGGAGGCAAAACAATTAATTAAACATTAAGAGGATTTTACAGTTCATTTGAGAATGTATAAATTTAAAAGTAGCGATATCTCTGTGTTAGAAAGATGGACCCAATTCTGTTTTGTGTTGTACAAACACACATAAATGGTCATTTTGTTGGAAAAGCAAATTGCTGTGAGAATCGATGGAGCAAGCGAAATTGCAGCTTTCTTTTGTTTCTTTTCATTTTTTAACCTGAAGCATTTTGCCTCTAGTGGGCATAAATATTTAATGGGGGTCTATGATTGTTTTATGAAGATGGTAGGGAGATCAAAGAGGGAACAGAACAATGAGATAAATGCTGATGCTGTTGGTGTGGCAGAGCATGGAATGGGCCTCCATTGATTCACAGCATTGAAATTCTGTCTTGATATCAATGCTCTGCAGCTATTGACATTGCAGGAAATAGAATGCCATCTATCAACGGCCTGGCGCTCTTGTGCTGCAAGAGCAGAGGTGATCATAATAAATACTTCTTGCAAATATTCTATTTACAATGATTTGTTTATTGCCTTGTTGAGATGCTATCAGCTCAAAGGCTCAAAGCTCTGTTTGGGTCAATTGAAGCGTTCTCTGCCCTAGTAAAAACCGGCAAGGCGGAATGACGGTTGCACGCTTGTCTTCTCCGAGTAGAACATTATTTTGATATACATGCTTTTGATCATTGTTGTCTGTCTCCGAAACAGGTACATTTCGTTTTTCCACCTTATCACGCAGTGCGACTTAACATGAAAGCAGTCGGAAACTAAATTTGCGCAGATGTCTTCAGGTAGCCTACTGTACTACATCAGCGACACAACAAATAAAAAATACTATAAATTCTACATAATGTACCGTTTATATACCCAAACAATCATCCCAGTAGAAATCACTGTAGCACGCAGGGGTTAAAGCTCTACAGACTACTACATGTAATAGCTAAAGCTCCCTCTGCCACCTGTTAACTTGACCAAGTTTGATCACACTGCCAAGATGATATAAAATCATTGCGTTTGTATTATTGCCCAGCAGAGTAGACACACTTCAGGTGTCTATTTGTACTGCTGGGCCACCAAAGACCAAACAATGTGTGACTGACATATAATGGCATGTACATCACAGGGGGGTAGGAGTGGTTTTGAAATTGGGGGGGACACTGACTCTCCCCCACATACTGGGGGGGGTTTGAGGGCATGCTCCCCCGCAAAGATTTATTTTTAGAGTAAAGCAGTTAAATGCTAATTTCTGCTGACTTTTGTAAGAGGGTCTATCTGTGCAGACAGAAAATGGAGAGGAGATTATAATGAGGGGTGCTGGTGCACAGAGAGAGCGCCTAAATGTGTGAACATTCTGACAAAGGTTACCATTACATTGTTTATGGACACGAAGCAATAGCACATAAACACAATTTTGGCTGATCATCAGTTATGATAGCATATCGTTAGCTAGCTTGTTTTACACCGATTTAGTAGCTAGCAAACTTACATGCATATTTGATTGTTTCATAGGCTAAATAATTATTTCTACAACAAAATGAAACCAGAAAACCAGTTTCACGGGCTAAATTAGTTACGATATCCTGCATCAAAGACAAAGTGGTAAAAAATCTAGGTTGTGAGGGGCCTGTTCATAACGGTCCTAGATGGATCAATCACCTCAGGACAGAGAGGAGTCACATCTCCAAATGAATCTATTCCGCTTTCATTGCCGAGAGTAGCCACCTCTCTGAAAATCCAAGCTCGTTACCTTGCATTGACAGAAACCTGGCTCTCTCAAGGCTTCACCTTGGTGCAACAATTGAGCTAGCCGACTACTCTTTGACTACTGCCGAACTCCGAAATCGGCGGAGCCAGGCAGACAGAACCTAGATTTTTAAATATGGGGTGGGCATGTCCATTTGTAATGGCTCCTACGCCCATGATACATAAGTCTGTATGCATTCTGTCACACAAAATCAGTTACATAAAATAAGATATAGGCCTACCTAATTGCTGTACAGTATACAGGCCAGAGGCATTCAATAATTTGACATACGCAGTGTTTTTTGAAGACCTAAGCTGTTCTAATGACTAAAATCAGGAGAAACTGTAAAAAATACAAAGAGGATGGAGGAGGAAGGTAAGGAGAGAAGGCTTTGAACAAAGAACCCCTTTGTTCAAAGCCTTCTCTCCTTACCTTCTCTGGTGGTCAGGTTTATAAAAACCAACCCACAAGACAAGGCTTTTTAGATGGTAGGCTATGCAGCTTAGGACTATATGGTACTGTATATGGTACTGTAATGATTTAACGCATATATATATTTGCTGTCTGCTTTCTCCGTGTGCTCTCCCAACCATGTTCCATGATTATAACTGCCACTGCCGTCTGGTGTAAACACGGACACCGAAAAGGGAGAGGCACATTTCCCTAAACTAGCACAAAGAAGACACTTTCTCTCATAGCCAGTCTCTCTTCATTCACACGGCGTGAGATTCGGGGCTGAATGAAAAATATTCTTTGCCAGAAGCCCGATGCTGGTGACACCACTGAGGGGCTCCCCTGTCCAACCCGAGCCTGTGTGATCCTTTTCGTTGCGTTTGATTATTGACCATCATGTCCAAATTTTACCTCGCATCTTCAGCTAGCGCCATACGTCTTAAGATAGGAATCGGCAAAGGAATTTGCCTTACTGCCAGCCTGTGACTAATAACATCATCATCCTCATAAATCTTGAGGAGTGAATTTTTCACATTGACGGAGAGAAAACAAATTTTTTTTCTCTCAGGATGGCACTAATGCACAAAACATTGACTTTTTTGCTCTACATGACATTCAGCTGGAATTCAATTCCCTCAATTGATTGCAGATACACAAAAGCAACGTATGTTGTAAATGCCCCAGACAACAATAACCCTGTTTTCCCTCTCTCCCTTTGTTTCAATTGGGAACCGACTGAATGAACAGGAGGAAATGTTCCACGTCACTCTATTTAGAGGCCCGCTGTTCCTTTCAATTTGAAACAGTCTATTAGCCCGGCAAGCAGGACACTCCATTAGGTGTGTTGAACCCGCATGCTCCATTGTCTCACTCCATTTCCTCTTTCCATTCCCAGTCTCCCCCAAAGCGTTGGTGTCTTTAATCAGGGGAGGCTCCACCACCCCTTAGACATTTATCTTCAGCCCCCTTTGGTTGCCACCGTGCTGCTCTGAAAGATCTGGTGATGGATGGTGTTTGGAAGGGCTAGAATTTGGTAGTCATTGATTAGAATGGGATGGCAGAAAGGTTACCTACACTAGACCTTAACCACCATCTGGAAATGTTCCTCTATTCTTAGTCTGTGATAGCTGAAGTCAGCTTGCCATCTGTTTGTTTTTAATTTCTTTTATTTGTATTAAAAAAGGAGAAAGTTGTGGATGGAGTATCTTTGAGGTGAAGTTTTTATTTGCTAGCTGACTCAGGCCTGATTGGCGTGTTCATTAGAACTGTATCTCATTTGTTTGCTGCTCAGAAGGTAGTTAAAAATTCAATATTTAGGTCTGACTGTAGTTGGTATGCAATGGCCGCTGTGTGATAAATGGTTTAGTTATTGTCATTTGTCTCTTCGTACCACAATGAAACCATCGTAAACTGGATATCACTGATCAATCACTTGGCTGTCCACAATTAAGTGTGTAATGCTGCTGATTACACTACAGCCCACAATTTGTCAGATTAACAGATTACTGAGCCCTTTAGCTGGCCAAAATGTACAGACTGTTCACCCAGAGGAAATTTATATTTCCATAGGAGATGAGGACACTTATTGGGGGGTTATTTATAAGCTGAAAAGGCTTTTTTTCTCCCCCTCCCTTCCCATTTTCCCTGCAAAGTGGTTAAGAACAGATGGCTCCACCACCTTTGTTTTTTACGAGTCGTTAGACGTGACTTGTTGATGACATGGAGCCTTTACGCTATACTGCCCATGCAGATGTGTAGCCAGTTACACATTGCCCTGCAGTAGGTAAAGCCTGGGCAACAGCAGAAAGTGTATGGACATGAATGTTTTACCTTACAAGGCTCTCAAAGTGAACGAGGATGCAGGATGTAGCCCTACCTTGGCAAGGAGATAAATTCAAGTTTACACTGCGTGACTATGCTTGATATATTAGTATGCCTGGTGTGAATGCATGCGCGCACGCACACGTATACAGCCCTTGTGGTGTCTCGCCAATCGTGGAAGCTCACTTTACTGCACAATATTGTAGCGTACTCTCAGAGTAACAAATCGATGCCATCCACTTCACGGACCTAACAGCCTCTCGTTCATTCCACCCAGATGCTACTAGTTTCCATGTTTTAGTTTTTCTCTTCAACCTCGCTCATTTAGCTTGGCTCGTCACGCAGTCTGTCAAAGTAAACTGCACATTAGTAAAGGTCCAATCTAGAGACACTTGATTCTTAGGACTGTATTCAAGATGCCCATCATTGTTTGGCACTGTTGGCCAAACTGTGACACTCGTAGTTATTTTTCCTGGATGAGAATTCGCCACCCAGAGAGTGAAAGTTTTTTGTTGGCATATTTGCATTAAGAATATTTTCAAATCCAACTATAAAAAGACTGGGAACATGATGTCTCATTTGGAATATTAAATATGAGAGTTTTTGGATTTTCTCTTAGCAGCACACACTCTTTATGGTATTTCCTTTTTTTTCGAAAAGGGAATCGAGATTGTTAGCATTTGGCTTGATGGGGCCCAAAGTCGCTGTAGAGGGGGAATAGCAGCGTTTGCAGATTTGAGCTCTTAAAATAATTAAAGTTGGCATGATGACTCTGCTCTTTAAATGGGCCAAGCCAAAAAAACAGCAACGTGAATTACCACCAACCAACATTAAGTTGCGTTATAGGTCTACTGCTCAAATCAGCAATAATGGAGGTTTGAATACAGAAAGTGTCGATAAAATAATGGCAAATATGTCATTCTGTATCGGTGGAATGAGAAATAAGGCTTTTTGGCACTAGACCCCAATACTAAAATAACAAATATTTCTTCCATTTAGCGGAGGGAGATGCTGTTTACTCTATTAACCTTTCCTCTTGGTTGCACTCTTGACATTGAACAATGTGGAAGAGGCCGGCTCCTTGCTGGCCCTTTTGCTAATGAGGCAATTAAGCCTATCCTAGCTCGGTTGAGTGTGGGGCAGAGAGAGCAACACCAGTCATGTGCTGTCTCAGCAAACGCCGAGTCTCTTTACCGTACTGCCTCCCAGAATGCACAGCAGGCCGTCTCTGGTGGGAACTTGTCTCAAAGTTCCTCGGCTCGATCTTGTCCTTACAGCCCTTAGCATTAGCAATGCTGAGATGTGACGAACCAATGCAGGGCAATGCACACACTGCAAATAATAAACAACAAACATTTTTTTTGCCTAATTCATGCTCAATTACTCAGTTTGTGTCCCTAGTGTAGAGTCTACAGTATAAATCAAATAATGTATTATACGTTGCAATTAATTAAATGTATTAATGTAAGGTGAAAGGCCTGAAAGGCGTCCCCAAAATACAATTTGTATTATTATAATGATTATTATTATTATTATAAGTTGGTACCATGTTCGGTGGCCGTCTGAGGCTTCCTTTCCAACTCGCTATACATTAGAGTAAATAGAAAAACAGCACTATTATTGCATTAGACTTATTTTTTAATAAATACTTGCCAGACAGCAGACTAACTGCTGTCTGGTTGTGTTGTTATGTGAACCATGAGAACTACTTCTTCACCAGGCTTTGTGTGTCCTACCAGCTTGTATTTACCATCTTTCCTTTATACCATCAGTTATTCATGTGACTCTTAAGAGCTAGATGGCCTGTAGCAAGTAAGCTGCAGCTTGCGACATAGCTTCCTGTCAGATGCAGCTCTGATAGTCCTGTGAGGCCACTGAGCAATAGGGGCCACATGGTCCCAAATCTCTTCCTCACCTGCCTGTGTGAGTGTGTGTGCATGTGAAATGTACAGTAGTTAGTCAGTCATTTTAAGAATGTGTGTGTCTATGTTCGCATGTATGAATATATGCATAAATGTGTGTGTGTTTGTGTGTGTGCGTTTGTGTGAAGCGAAAGCTTTGCATGCCTATTTGTATCTTCGTGCTCCATCTTTGGAAAATGTAACTCCCCCGTGGGTACTGTTTATTTCCAGGCTAATGCTGATTGTTTAAAATGTGCCAATACTCCAATGAAAAAACAAACAAGCCAAGAAAGCCCACCCGCTGCCCAATTAATTTAGAGTGACAGCAATTAGTAGGCCTATGTTTCCCCTCTCCTAGGTTGGTGACGGGCTGCTATGATTAGATGCTGTGTCATGGAAAAGGGGGCAGCATTAGGGCCTGAGTTAATGTGTTTAAGGGATGCACAATCCTAACGCGCGATAACGGAGGGCTTAAGGCTGCTCAGAAGGGATTAGGACGCATAGCTGTCTGTCTCAAAGCACAGGCTTAAGCATCGTATTCTTCTTTTTTTCCTCCACTCCTTCTGTCCTCCCTGTTTCCTTCCTGACACAAGGCATTAAAGAGAACGACTCACTCAACAGAGAATGAAGACAGCTGCTCGTTAGCTTGGGAAAGGTGTACCGAGCCAGAAACGGGGAATGTCCGCACAGATTTGTTTGAAATCAATGCCTGTCTATTGAAGCTTCCTCGGCATGCCTACCGGTTTGCCCATTCTAGCTCAATCAGGTTCCATCCTCAAGCATTTCTAATTTCTAATCTGTGTTTCCCTGAGCCAGCTATGCACTAAAGCTATGCTGAAGCATGTACAATATATTTTATGCTATGCATACACAACATCTAAACATACAGATTACCTTCAGCATATCAAGCCTTAGTCTTCTCACAGGTTCTCAACGTCCACTGTGACTAAATCAATATCAGGAGATCCCCTGTTGGTTGCTACGTGAGATGAATGGCTAGTGGAGAGCGGAAGGGCAGGGGATTCTAGTTACAAGACCCCTAGAGGACACAGTGACTTGGAGAGGTACAGCTCATGCAGAGAAATGCTTACTTAGCACAATTGTTCCACCGCAGCCAACTGGCCACGTTGTGTTCTGGGATTGGCCAAAATTACTCACAGTAGATTCGACAGGAACGTTCCTTTGAGCATCCTAAACACTCCGGATAGAGCACTCGTCGACTTGTTTAATCATTCACATTCACAGATTGCAGGTAAAAGTGCCTATAAAACATAATAAATACAAGCAGGATAAAATGGATTATTTCCTTTATATATGGCACATTTACCACACGCTAAGAAATGTCACTATATAGTGGAAGCGGATCCTCCAGAGAAGATGGATAGGCCTGGGCTCACTTTTTCTGAAGCTATGTCAATAGCCTTGTCACTAGGCGCTGAGCAGTGCATCGGGAGACCGCTGTATTTGACGGGTTAGTTAGCACCGTTTTGTACTGTGGTTATTGAAGCATAGGGTTCTTTGGGGAAATTATATGGTGCTGGAATATTTTTGATTAATAATGAAAGTTATTTTGTTGAGGAATATACCGTAGCACTAGTGACCTACTTCCATTACCTCAGTGACTCCTATGTCTTCTCCATTTCATCTTGCCTACACAATCTACACTCCTAGCTGCATAGCTAATCGTCTTCCGAAACTGACTTTGTGGTACTCAATTATACTCAAGTGTGGTGATTGTAGGGACAAAGAAAAGGAATTTAACCCATCTTGCCAGATAGGGTAAATCCTGGCGGACATTTTGATGTATTGCGCTGCTAGGTGTCGACAGTTTTACATGTGGAAAAGCCTTCTTACACCCTCAGTTTTGTTGTCGTTTATTTATCTATGATTATTTTTTATTTCCCCTGGTGTATTTTTGTACGTGTTTCGGCTTATCCCAAAGGCCTGTGCTGCCTTGGTTTGTCTACATGGTAAAAACATGAATGATGAATGATGACCAGAGTGGTCATTAATCCTAATATTTAGACTGTAGCCCCCATCCACTGCCAGCCGTGACTCGACTACAAGTAATCATAGCCCCCGCACCCTTGTGCATTGTGCAGCAGGAAAACACTACGAGTCCATCAATCTAAGCGGGCAGCCATTTTTGGTCTCCCAATATAAGCCTGCATCGTGAGGTTTTACATGTCACCCTCCCCCTTCCCGAGGGAATATATTTATGAGCCCATACTACCCCCCCCCATTGTTAAGACACATGGGGCCTGTGAGGACGGAGCACCTTCCTACACCTTCTCCAATGCTATGATGGGTGGATGCTCTGCTGCAGTATACAGTGTGTGGAGCACATGTCTGGGAGCCACTGTACAGTACGGAGTGCCCAGCAGGATTAAATTAGGTGTAATTAAATTGCAGTTATCTTAATACATGAAGGACAACTACAATCTGTTACAGTATATAGCCCAGAGGAAATTGTGATTTTAACTCAAAACATCTTAAATCATTTGGAAAAAAAATTTAATAAAGCGGTTATATAAGAGTAATATTTAAGAATAATTTTATGTGTAAAATAGTGGTAGATATTCATAGATAAAGGGGGTTGGGCAGATCTGTCATTGATTGTATGGCATTAGCCTGGACTGTAATGAAGCTCTCACTATATGTGGCTATTTATGAGCATACAGTACTCTGGGTTCTGTGTGTGTGTGTGTGTGTGTCTGTGTGCATGTGTGTGTGTGTGTGTGTGTGTGTGAGCAACTTGCAAGGCCTGTAAAGAGTCTAGTGTGTTGATATCTCTGTGATTAATTACAACTCCTAAAGATTAAAATATATCAGATATGTATATGTGCAGCTAGTGTATGTATGTGTATGTGTGTGTGCGTGTGTGCGTG
The DNA here is from genome assembly GCA_025447815.1 of Percopsis transmontana. Taxonomy (NCBI): domain Eukaryota; kingdom Metazoa; phylum Chordata; class Actinopteri; order Percopsiformes; family Percopsidae; genus Percopsis; species Percopsis transmontana. The sequence continues at coordinate 9,767 of JAOEHI010003157.1, forward strand.
CCCGTGTTATTGTGCATGCGTAGCGTTTCTGAGTTGTGCATCTATTTGCATGCATCTGTGTGTGTGTGTGTGTGTGTGCGCGTGTGTGTCGTTTTGTGCACATATTGCAGGCTCTGTGTTGTCAGCAAGAATAGCGTGCGTGTGTTTTCTTGCGACTGCGTGCACGCATAGTTGTTTGCCTATTCTTGTGTGTATTTGTATTACGTGTGTGTGTGTGTGTGTGTGTGTGTGTGTGTGTGCGTGCGTGCGCGCCGTGGCGACTCATCCGTCATGTCCCCTCCTGGCCCACGGTGGCCTCAGAGGAGTGCTGCGCTGTCACAGTGACATTGGGCTCATTTTGGAGCAGAAAAATAGTGCGTCCGCCCGCCCCTGTCGGCGAGCCAGCCAAGCGTTTTAGTCGCCGCGGTAACAATCCCACTAACGGTCTCGGGCCTGCCACGCACCCTCGGGGACAGGCTGGCTAATCAGGCGGTGCTCCAGTGAAGGGTCCTCCATTGTCCACGGCTGTTTGGAGGGGCTGCTTCAGGTGGGCTGTTGGCCTCCTTAGTCGCCAGCACACACACACACACACACACCTAAACCCCCTCCTCCTACAATGCCAGGCTAACTTGTAAGCAGGGAGGCGAGGCGAGGGCGGCTGTCTGTTAAGGCAATTTATGAACGCTGTGTGTACCCCCACGGTCTTCCTCCGCACCCGCAACCCTCTGTCCCTCTCCCTGCCATGGCTGGCTGGCTGGCTGGCTGGCTGGTAATACGGAGGGTGAGTCAGCAGGACAGCAGGACAGTCTCTGAGGAGATGGTGCCAACACCGCACCACTGCTGCTACGTCGTGACTTCCCCGGCTTGCCAGCTTCCCCTTAAGGCAGTGGGCTGCGTTGTTCTACGGCATACACACGCCCCATATACACACGTATATGGGGCGATATTCCTTCGTGTGCCTTTGTTTATGCATTTATACACATAAGAAGGGTGTGTGCATATGGAGATTTGGGCATGAGCTGTATATGTATTCTGTGAGTGAGTATGTTCCGTGTCTATCTACATTTGCATAACACTCGCACCTCCCATGGTAAGCTGCTGGGAAGGATAGGTGCCAAGGTCACTTGACATCATGGGCAGTGAATACACAATGCAGCGGTACCTGAGAGAGAGAGAGAGAGAGAGAGAGAGAGAGAGAGAGAGAGAGAGAGAGAGAGAGAGAGAGAGAGAGAGAG
>JAOEHI010003158.1:0-10980 GCA_025447815.1 Percopsis transmontana
TGAACTAGTTCATTTTAAAATGTGTGAACTGAACTTTGAACTAGTTCATGTAGAAAATGAACTTTCCCATCACTGGCGATTTCATCCTTCATCATTAAAGCACAGACAGGCAGAAAACGTGATGCAAGCTGAACTCAGGATGGCAATGTTGGTAGCACAGAAACATTTCCCCTTTGCGTTTTGTGACGACTTAACTGCGAGTGTGGCAAAAAATGCTCAAGGAATTATGAATATGATTAAATGTGTTAAATGTGTTTGTACTAGTGTTAAAAACTACAGTGCAGTGTTTCTGTGACACAAATACAAATAAAAAATATAAATATATTAAGTTATGTTATCATTTATATTGCAATGTAAATAATACTTAACACTTACAGTACCCCCCCTGTGGTTCTATATGGGCTGTGGCAATCATTTTTAAAAATAATAGCTTGAAGTGAAGCTTGAATGGAAAAAAAGAACTATGAACTAGTTCATTTTTAGAACTGTGAACTGAACTTTAAACTAGTTCATGTAGAAAGTGAACTTTCCCATCACTGGCTGTCAGAACCTTTGCAAGCTTGTAGAAAAGAGCTCAGAGCAGCTGAGAGGAAAAGGAAAAATATCTGACCGGCATATAGATCCTGCATCCTACCACTGCCTCCTCTCCAAATTCACCTCCTCCTGTTTCTGAAGCCAAAGCTACCTTCTATCAAAGCAAAATCCACTCCACCAACCCCAGGAAACTGTATTTTCTTCCTGATGATTTTGTAACCTTCTTTTTAAAGAAAGTGAATGACATTAACCATTGCCGGTTAGTAATTTAAACAATTTCTCTGCCCTCTCCGCAGAAGGCATCCAAACACTGATTGTATTCAACCGGGCCACTACCTGCCCACTTGACCCTATCCTTGCATCTCTTCTGCAAGCCAGCTCAAATGTCCTACTATTCCTCACCTCTCTGATCAACTCCTCTCTGGCCACAGGCTGCGGTCCCAGCTGCCTTTTTTAAAACAGCTAGTCAGACCGCTACTCCAACCCTGGACGCATCCGCAGCGCAGAACTAAAGGCCGGTATATCTCCTTTCTTTCCTATCTAAAACACTCGAACGCGCTGTCTCCAACCAATTTTCCTGCCACCAACTTTCCTCCTACCTCTTACAACACAACCTCCTGGACAAAAAAACAGTCTGCTTTAAAGGCTGCTCACTCCCATAAGCCGCTCTTCTCATGACAGAAGCCCTGCAAAAGCCTCCTCCCTCTCCTCAGTCTTTATCCTCTTAGACGTATCCTCTGCAGCATTTAACACGGTAAACCACCAGGTCCTTCTATAGACCTTTGCTGAGCTGGGCATTGCCAACTCGTTGTTCTCCTGGTTTGAGTACTATCTGACATATTGCTCCTATCAAGTCCTCTGGAATGGACACCTGTCCAAACCCTGTACACTAGATCACTAGTGTACAGTGTATTTCTGTAATCTCTTCACACAGATTCTCCTACCACTGCTATGCCGACGACACCCAACTCTACCTCTCCTTCCTCCATCTGACATGCAGATCTAGAATCTCAGAATGTCTCACTGACATCAGTGCTTAAATGTCTTCACATCACCTCAAGCTCAACCTTGAAAAGACAGAGCTACTCTACCTTTCGGCAAATGACTGTCGTCAAGTGGACCTGTACATTTCCCTTGAGAACACCACCGTGTCCTCCTGTCCAATGACCCGAGCCTGCAGATTCTCCCTCCACAAAATCAGAAGAATAAGGACGTTCCTTACAAAAGAAGCGACACGGCTCCTGATCTAAGCTGTAGTAATATCACGTCTAAACTACTGCAACTCTCTATTTCCGTAAAGCCAAAGGTAAGAAGGAAGCGAAATTCCATTTATGCAAGTTAATTTCTTGTGAGGGTGGGGAACGCAACGTCAATGTTAAAGCACCTCAACGTTGCGCATCAGTTAGAGACAAAATGCAGTACCTTCGACTGTCTACGAGTCTGAACATCGCCAACTCCAGTTGACGTTGCAGGACAATCGCCCCCGACTTCGTAGCAAGTCCCGTTTGTTGACCATAATAATCCAAAAATATACAATATAATAAAGTGCGGAAAAATCTGAAGGCTGTCCGTCATTTTGACAGATTAGAACACTGAGGTCGATCGTAAACTATCGTAACTAAGTAATTCACTGTTTCCTTGGTGGAGAATGTGAATTGTTATAGCATTCATCAAAATATATTTAATTATATCTATATTTTACAAAGTTCGTTCCCATCAGTCTATTATCTTCCTATCATTGCTACTCTCTCCCTCAGTTGCGCTGCTTTCACTAATGCAGCTCATATGAATTATACGTTTTAACCAGGGCACAAGACTAACGTCGTCCCGGGGACGATAGAAAATGTACAGGAAATGGTTTTGTTGTACCTGGGTGCAGAGGCACCGGCGGCGCCAGGGGGGGTCTTGGGGGGTCTCAAGACCCTCCCAAAAAACGCCTTGACCCCCCATTTGAAGAATAATAAATTATTCGACATGTAAAAAAATATAAACATAAGAATCACTGCGACGCCCCATGAACGTCGCTGCGCCTTGCGTCATTGTGTTAATTAAAAACAAAGTAGTTGATATGCTGTGTTGTTTGTTGTTCAGTAGCAGTTATATGCAGTTATTTGCCGTGTCCCCTGTATTTTTAGATTTTCATGAGACCCCCCTTGAAATGACCAGGACCCCTCATTGCCCCCCCCCATCACATTTTTCTGGAGCCGCCACCGTGCAGAGGTCGCGTTGACTGAACTTTTTTAACAAAAATCTAAAGGCGCAATCTACCGTAATTCACGCCCTGTTCAATTAGTGGCGTGTGAATTATTATTATATTATAATTTAATACATAATTTAATGAATGCTATATGTCAATTAACGTCATTTCATTGCATAAGAAGAGCTTTTATCCAATCAGATTTTCCACCAGTACTGTCCAAGTGAAAAATCAAACTGGGGCGGGGCCTTCAGAATTTCGAGTGAATCCCCTCTGCTGTTAAAGCAAATGAGGACAACGTTGTTGATTGTCTTTAACTAATCAGATTTAGAGTTTGCCATGTTGGGTGTATTTTTTTCACAAGCCTGAGCCTTCTAGTTCACCTAGCCGCCCACAGGATTTTTCAGAGGGCCAGTTACTGAAGTAAAACTAGTTGTTTTCAAATAACGATCGTCATCCGGTGAGTCTGATTTCATAATTTGTATGGTACTATTGAATATTGTGTTTCAATGACAAACTGAACCGAGCACTGACTACATCGTAGCGTGCTTTCTCATGCTGTTACAGTAGTTACTATCACTGGCAGGGTACTCAGCACGAGACCTACGACAAATACAAAGACAACAACAACTAATTTTTTCATAATTCTGTTTTCAGATTACTTGCGGCCTGGGAGGAGTTCGTTTTACTTTCACTTTGTTTTTTGAAAATCGCAGGAAACTTTTGGGCTGACAAGAATGGGTGTGTTAGACCTTTTTTTTACCCATTTTTTTAAAAAATGGGTAAAAAAAAGGTCACAACAAAAGTAGTTTTGTTGTGACCCATGCAGATCCCAAGATATCAACCAATGTCATTTTAATGGGTTTTGTTTGCATTAATGGCATAATGTAGCCTACAGATGTGGCTGGCCTGTGGTAACGTGTTGTCTCCCTAATGAGTAGAATCACAGCCGTGCTGACATTTAGTAGACCTAGACTATTAACAGCACTGCCTCTCATGTGATATTGCTTACTGTAATATTAGTATGTATTTTTTTTTATCGCAGGGAACGAGCAAAGTATGCAAATGGATTATTAAATGTTTTTCTTGTTGACCACAATAACACCAGTGGAGTAAACAGAAAAGCGCGTCATCAGTTGAAGACACACATTCAGACAGGTTGCCCTATTTTTAATGGAAAAGGCAAATTTGAGCCACGCTGGGCTGGCATGCCGAGTCAAACGACGTCAGGCCAGGCCAGGCCATGCAATGGAAAATGGCCATATGCTTCCTTTTTGAAGAAGTTCCATTGTTGATTACAGTACCTGACTCCATTCAAGTGTTGGAGCCTCTGTTCAGACATGTCTTCCCCCAAACCACCAGAAAGAGAAGCAATATGTTATGACGGATGTAAACAATCGCTAAAGCACGTACCGGTAGTTTCAGTTTTAATTATGCTTTTATTCAGCGGGTTAAGCATATCAGCCAATACTCACTGTTTCACTGGAGCAATCCACTCAATTGATGAGCCATTATTGAGAACAAAAGGATATGTGCTTGGCTTTACAGGCTACTTTGAGTTGTGACTTGTGTCTTAGCACTTAAGACCATGAGAAACGGCATTTTCTTCATTTAAAGTATTTAAAGATGGATGCATCTTTCACAGTAACCTTGTTAGATAAATTCCAATTCAAAAGACACAACCAAGATCGTGAAATGGAAAAATCAAACCATTGCCTTACAGCCATCTACAAGTAGTCTTAAAAATTATGACTTTTATAGATTTTGCAAAAAATCTATAAAAGTTATTTGAGGGCCATTGACCGGTGATAAGCTGATAAACATGCGTTCAAACTGTACCTTTAATGTACCTTGTATTATAATAACTTATAATTTACAATATATGAAAGTAGGCTACCGTGATGTGGGAGCTGAGCGAAAAGTTCAAACAGACAGAGAAGCATTTTTTCAAAGGGCTACATTTTTTATTTGAAAAACATTCTGAGAATGTTGAACATTGTCAGAACATTATGCCCAAACAAACCTAAAACCTGTATCCATTAACAAAGCAAGCCACCGTTCCGGAACCAGAAGAGTGTGATGTGTAACACAGCGTTGGCAGAGAATGCTCTATGTGCTGCAGTCTCCTGGATTTAGAAAAAATGTTTGATAGATTTGCCATGATATCTGAAATATTTGATACATTTGTAAAAAAAAAACGTAGGCTATTGCTTCTCTCACGCCCAGTGAGAACATAACTGTAGATGAACAACTGTTCCCTAACGAGGCACGCTGTCGTTTCACACAGTACATGGCCAATAAAGTGGACATCAGTGGCCTCCGAGAATTTATGCCAAAATTGTCCTAACAAAATGCATGTTGAACGCACAACCCTTTTGGAAAAAATGACAGTAGGCCGGCTAGCCAGCGGTTGGCGGGCAATATTGTCGTGTGTCTGGGGAAAGGAAGAAATGTAAACAGAAAATTTCTTCACCTAATTGGAACTGGTGAACAAAACCGCTATTGTTGGCACAATGAATAAATTAAAAAAAGGCGAGCGATGCCCCCATGTACACAGACGCAGTCAATAAGATTTTCGTCTCTCTCTCTCAAAAGCTAAAGTAGTCTTTCCTTGAAATGTTCCGGGATGTAGATGCATGTGTGAATAACTGAAAGGGGCTTGAAGTTCACCTCTGCTCCTCAAAAAGTATGATATTGTGTTCCAAATAAATATTCCTGCAGTGATTATTGATTTGTCAGCTGTAATAAAATTTCCATGTAGTAGGCTAGCACATACACAATACATAGAATTATGTTGAAGGGAACTTTTGAGTTAGGGGGGGTTGGGATAGAGATAGCGAGCGGCTACCTATTATCGGCTTTGGTCCAAAATCCGTCCACATGAAATGTTAATCATCTCGGCTCATAGCTTACTAAATGGGCCTACCTCAAATCGTATTTTGTTATATATTTATTCACTTTGCTTACATTTTTATTGTATATATTGCCTCTATAATCTCTCTTGTAGGCTATAATGTAAAAAAAAAAAAATCTATAGACTATCAATACACCCACTTACAACAGACAGACGGGGCCAGTAATTTGCAATAGAATATCTGTCGGGCCAACTGCGGTAACTGCAATTTACTGTTGCATAACGTCGCACCATGCAGCAATTATATGTATATACATGAGATGGCCAATAGAGGGTGCCAGAGTTGCTGTGAATGGGGCGCGAAATGCAGCCTACAAGTGAGAGCGCAAGAGAGAGGGGGCTTGCAAGAGTACTTTAGTTTATGTATAAGAAATTAAACAAAGAATGTAAATTATACCCCCCCCCCCCCACACACACACACACTTTTTTCCTCAAATATCTTAATTTTACCTGCACTGAAACAAAACTTTAATGGCCCATCAAGACTCCGTTTGACGCGCCAGCCTAGCACGACTTGAATTTGCATTTCCAGTGAAACAGGGTTTCCTGCTTGAAAGGTGTATCTTTAACTGATGACGTGCTTTTCTTGTTTGTTCGCCCAGCTGGTGTTATTGTGGTCAACAACTTTCTTGTAGCCTACTTAGCTTAGGTCAGGGCTACTGTTAGTTTTTTATTATTTTCTCTCAGCACTGAACAAACTCAGGATGCCCCTCTCCTAGGCCTAATGTGTCACTAACTTACGTGAACGATTTTGGTGCCGGCTCCCATCTGAGAGACAATTTCTTTTATTTTTTTGTTGTTAATTCATACAAGACGATGATAATGTTCATCAGGACAGTGTGCGGAATGTGTTGGAATCACTGTCAAGCTTCCATATGCTATATGCATACAGTAGGCTACCCATGGTATCAGTAGAAAGCTTAGAACCTCTACTTTCGATATATTTCTGACACAAAAGCCAATTAAAAGTTATTTAATTACTCCTCCTTAAATTAAACTTGGCTGTTGTGATACACGGCCATCGCTAAGCTTGTTTTTACTGTATATTTTAAAACTGTTGGTTTAATAATTCATACTATACCATCAAACAATACCTCAAGCCACGTACTTGTTCCCTGTGATGAAAAACAACAAACTAATAAGCAATATCATGACTAATGTTTTTAAATATACACTTTTTTTTCTTTTTTTTTATCTGGACCGTGGTAAGGATCCCTGGTCAAAATTATATTTATTCCTCCCGGCATATGAGAGAGACAGATCCCCGGCTAAATGAAAAAGGAATACTTTATTTGGTCCACACACAAACATCCAACGCAAATGTCAAATTCTCCACTTCCTTCCCTTTATCGGTCTTCTGTACTGTTAGGTGTTTTACCACTCTGTATAATACATTTATACAGAGTGGTAAAACACCTCAAACAACAAGTTTGAGGAGGCATAGCTAGTTAGTTTTTTTTTCTCTCCCTCCCTCCTTTCTTCTTTCTAGTGACCAGTCAGTCAGACAGTTCATTGTATAAAAACATTTTCGTTTGACATAGTCCTAAATTTCTTTGGCCAGTAGAATCTCTCCCTGGCAAGGTGGAGCACCCTTTCTGTGCCAACATGGCCCATCTCATTGTGTAGATGCTTCAAAGCTAGTGTTCTGTATTTTGTGGGAAGGACTAACTGCCTTCGTCCCTTTGTCCATCTGTGGAGGTCATCCTCCATGTATAACTTGCTCCACTCATGAAGCAGCTTCCGGGCTGCTCCACTTACAGTTTTGCGTATTTCGTTAGTTTTGTGTCTGACTCTTTCAACTCAATTATCTTACTTATAGCCGGATCCTCTCTTATGAGGTCGTCATGACTGATGGTCGGCAGGTGAGAATGAGGCTGCTCGTAAGTGTCTGGGGCAGAAATGTTGAGCGCGGCTACCCAGGCTACATCTTTCCGTTCCGCGGCCTGACTCCCATCCCATGTAGCGCGAACTGCCTCATCTGAGAACTGCTCTGTAAAAACCTCATAGTTCTCTATGTCCAAGGGGAGGCGGGACAGCGTATCTGCGTCCACGTTCAACTTCCCAGGCTTGTATTTGATGTCTTAACTGGAAATCTGAGAGTTCCCCAACCCACCGATGACCAACAGCGTTGAGCTTTGCTGTACTCATGACATAGGTCAGTGGGTTGTTGTCGGTGTAAACGGTAAAATGTGGGGCGTAGTACAGGTAATCACGGAACTTCTCACATACAGCCCATTTCAATGCAAGACACTCTGACTGCAGATGGTAATTGCGTTCGGCTGGCGTCAGCGTCCTTGAGCCATATCCAATGACTCTGTGTCCCGTTCTGTCTCTGGTAAAGTACAGCCCCTAGGCCCTGGCCTGATGCATCGGTATGTAAAGTGAAAGGTAGGCTGAAATCGGGGTAGGCCAAGACAGGCGGATTTGTGAGAAGGTTGACCAGTTGTTCAAAGGCTTCCTGGTGCACAGTGGTCCAATCAACAGGCTCTCGGGACGGCAACTGTGGGTGTCTGATGTTCCTGCCACGGGTTTGAACCTGGGCTTTCCCTGGTTTAGTCTGGAGCAGCTCATAGATTGGTTTTGCAATTCTTGAAAAATCCTTAATGTATGACCGGTAGTAGCCTAAGAACCCAGCCAGTTTCCTCACTTCACTAAATGTCTGTGGTTTCTTGGTTGTCAGGGTTTGTACAGCTTCAAGGTCTCTTGGGTCTATCTTGACTCCTTCGGCTGACACAAGGCGACCCACGTACCAGACTTCCTGTCTGAAAAGTTCACATTTCTCCGGTCTTAGCCTTACTCCATGGCGCTGGAGCGCCTGCAGAACTTTGCGAATGGTCTCAACATGTTCCTCAAATGTCTTCGCGTAACAGAGTACATCATCAAGATATGGACTGCAGCAATCGTCTCTGAGGGGGCCTAGCATCTCCTCCATGCTCCGCTGGAATGCTGCAGGGGCGTTTGAGAGTCCGAATGGAATACGAACCCATTTGCAGAGACCCCATGGAGTAGTGAAGGCAGTAAACTGGCAAGAACCCTCCGTGACAAAGCCCTGGTGGTAGGCTTTCCCCTGGTCCAGGATGCTAAACCAAGCGTAGCCACAGAGGGTGTCTGTCAGGTCTTGTATCCTGGGCAGCGGGTGTCTATTAGGAACAGTCTTCTTATTCAGGAGGCGGTAGTCGATGCACAGTCGTAGACTAACATCTTTTTTCCTGACAGACAACCGGAGCAGCATATGGGGACTTGGATTTGATTATCCATCCTTTCAGCAGCAATTCTTGTATGTACTCCTTCACCTCCTTAAACAGACAGAAGGTGGGACTCGGTCACTGTTTGTCCCCCGACAGAGACCGACTCCAGTTTCCCTGATGTCGTGGCTTCTTCAGACAGCCCACTGCTCTGTGGCCTTATTCACAGTGAAAACAATGTGAACAATCAGGGCAATTCTGTTCAATACACTTCTCACAAGCATATGTTTTCTCTCTCCTTTTATCTAATTTTCCTTTCCAGGGGTGGCTGATCTGTTCTGGCTTCAGTGTCTGTATTGACTGTTTCATGAGCTCCACCAGACTTGTCAGCTTTTCAACTTTCTCTGTTAGCTGCTGGTTCGTGGCTGCCGTTGGTTTCTTCTCTCTTTCCTCCTTGATACTAGGACACTGAGCAGCGTTGATCTCAAGCTGAGCACTGTGTGCATTTGTGACTCTCTGGCGGGTGGTTGGACCCAACCGTCGTTGTCTTTCACTTTCATCACTCATAATCTTTTTCATCTGTTTTAGAATGGTCTCATCAGTTACTCTGGTGTCGACAAGCAATGGTTTGAGCTCCCTGCGGATATCATCGTGCTTATGCCCCAGGCCTTGATACACCGTGTGTAGAAAAACCTCTTGGACTGTGTTTGCGCTGTACTTGACATCTGTATCTGCATGTTTTGAGGTCAAAAGGATATTTTCTCCTGTACAGAGTCCTATGACTCTGTACAGGAACTGTTGTGGCGTCTCATTGTCTTTTTGTTTAGTGCACATAAGCTCTTGAAACGGCTCTGTGTTACTTTGTTCACCCAGGTGGAAATGGAGAAACACCTTTAACTCCTCTATGGTAAGATCATCCTTATGCATCAACATATCTTTGAAAGCTCCTGGTCTGATTGCACTGAGGACGGCTCTTACAATATCTGCATCACTGAACTGCTCCTTTTAAGCCTTCTTCAATCTGTCGGCAGAGGTTGTTGTAGCTGATATCTGACCCCTGGTCTCCAATCTGCCCTCCCTGAACCTTAAACTCTCTGCGATGGAGGTATGAAAGATCTCTTAAGGAGACCACCCTGTCCTGTGTCATAGGTGTGTAATCACCAAGGGGGTATCTGGTGTCTGATGCATCCCTATTCTGTGGCATGAACTGTTTTTTTGCAGGTGGGTGAGATGCAGATTGCGTAGTGGGTGTAGGTGGGTGTAGGCTAGAAAGCATTTTCTGTAGCTCTGTGTCATGTTCAACCATAGCTGGAGTAGTTGTAGTGTGAGTTGCATTAACTGTGACAGCACCAGTAGTTTCATTATCATTAGTCGCAACTGAGTTTGTATCAACATTAGTTTGACTTACTCCAACACTGTTGTCATCAATCTGGACGTTTGAGAACACATCGTGTGAACTCTCACCTGCTGCATGCACTTGTGAATCAGAAACATGACTCTGAATGACCATATCAACAACTTCTCTTAACAAGGGCTTACTGCACATAAAGCTGCTGATAAACTCAAAACAACTCTCCTCATCCCCCAACTTGAGGCGAGACTGGTCCATTCCCTGCACTGAAGTTACCGACTTGGCAATCTGGAACAGTTCATCTGCAGAAAAAGTGAGCAAGTCCTTCTTGATGGCCCACACCAAGCTTTTCCTCTCACCGTCCGCCATGGCTGCTTCCCTATTCCTCGCACTTGGTCACACAGTCCAGGATTCCTATTCAATTAGACTCTTTAAGTAGACTTTTGGTCCAAGGTTTCAGCATCACTGGATCAACTCCAGACCATAAGGTGGGAGTGATCCCGGACGAGCCCCCAATAAACTGTTACGGGTACCAGGCAGCGGCACCCATAGGCAGCTATGTGTCCTGAAATACAGGAAAAATGGTGAGACAGAGAGACGTAGTGTTTGTTCACTGAAATATCCGCATGTATACCATCACAATAGTCTTTGTGTATCACAATTTCTCCCTTTTATTTATACAGTCTGATTTCTCCCACATTGCAAAGCCATAACACAAAGAGGGAAAATAACTAGTTTACATGAAGCAATCCAACTACATATTGTACACACCACTGACAAGGGAAAAGTCACTTCTCTC
>JAOEHI010003159.1:0-10980 GCA_025447815.1 Percopsis transmontana
AGAACACACTACCAGTAGAGACAGTAGAACACACACTACCAGTAGAGACAGTAGAACACACTACCAGTAGAGACAGAGATCCACTCTGTAGACACGTAAGAAGCTTTTGAGAAACATGAAAGTAAATGGATGAAGAGCTGTGAGTTTACAGTCCAGCATCACCGCACCACGAACGAGGGATGGACGACTTCATATTGACGTAAGGAAGCTAGAGTTAAATTCTGCTTTAAAACCCATAGAAACCCACAGAGATGTTTCAGTTATTTCATCTGATTAGACCAGTTAGTTTTGAAAGTTTGGGAGTAGTTTTTTCAGGGGGTAGGGGGTTGCGAGATCATTCAATTTCATGTTCATGTTCAAGTTATAAATTTGTATCTAGTTTGATTTGACAATGTTGTTGCTTGTTTGTATTTTAATATATTTTTATGTTATTGTATATGTTGAACTAAGTATATAGTTAGCAATCCCCCTAGCTATGGTGGTACCCAATAAATAATATCAAATATCACAAACAAGGTGACAGTAGGAGTCAGGGAGATATCAATCAAACAGGGTCTGGACACTCCCACACAGTCAGAGGTCTGATCCGATACATTAACTCAAAACACACCTGCCCCTCAGCACTCAGCTCTGGGAGGGGCATGCACTCTCTGGGTTTCAAACCAGAACAATAACGTTTCTGTGACGCGGACACAAATCGTCCCTTTAAGGCAACAAAATGACTTAGCTAAGTTTAACAACCAGTCGTTTTCTGTGCGCACGAAGTTTAACGGTGAAACAGAGTCTGTACCTGTTCCGGGGTTCCAGACGATGTACGGTGTCAAATTTGGGAAAAGTGTTATATTGTGTTAAGTATGCCCCCTTCATCGAATTTAGCCCGGTGCCGTCGCATCACAAACCGCTATTAAACACGGATTAATATATAGGTCTCAGACAGGATAGATAATAGAGCATTCATGTTGTTGTGAATTATTGACAGGTCATTGTTATTGTCAATACCAATGACAAGTGTGTTATGTGGGTCAACCTATTGACACACATTACTTTGACCCCAGCTGTCTTCACTTTGAAAGCCAACCGAAACTGATCAGAAACAGAGAGTAACGTTGTTGTGATTCATCATAACTGGGTTTGTCTGTCACACTGTTCAGAATGAGGAGGTACTGGCGTTTTAATGAACGTTTCAGCATTATAACAGTTACCTTTATACTGTCCTGCTAGTTTGTGACGTGTGTGTAGCAAAAACCAATCAACAACCAATGAGCCAACACAAAAGATAAACATGGTATTGATAATTGTCTCCAATCTATATAGAACATACATGTATGTTTTCATCTACACAAATCCATAAATTCATAAATAGTTATTAAATGTTCTTTGTCAACATTCTTTTCCACTTCACTGGTTCCGTGAATATCCGAAATGAAACTAGATGAAAGCTGTAATGTCTTGAGTGAAAACTTACTGATTAAAGCTTCACACATAAAGGGGGCAGATTAAAAATCTTTAATCTAAGACTGCTAAAATAACTTGGATGTGGATTTTGACACTATTTTATACAAAATATCTGCAGTATGTTTTACTATATATTATCTGATTTGTATTGACCTTGAGCCAAGGTGTGATATATATATATATATATATATTTCTAACAAGGCTTGTGGTGGTGTGTGTGTTTGACTTTGCACACACCAAACAGCTGTTTACACACAACACCTGGCACTTTAAGAGGCAATTATAGGAGACAAACATTAGCGTGTCTGATTAAATAGGATGCTTCTAAGATGTTTGTTTACTTAGCTGCACTTGGAAAACAAATTCAATGTTCTACGAGAAAAAAAAATTCTACAGCATCAGATTTATGTGAGGCATAAAATTATATATTTTCCGACCACCGAGTGCTTTGCTTTAAGCTCCAATCTGTAACTTTCCAGTGTACAGTATTGAGGTGCCCCCCCGCTACGAAACTGTGTTAGCTCATGGACAGCAGGAGGGCCAGAAGGGTGCGCCGTCCTCTATTTACTTCTGCCCATCCTCTCTGGTGGACCAACCGCTGCGGTTTGACGTGAAACACCTCACTAACCCGTGTCTCACCTAGACACCAGAGTATAAAAGGTCAAACGAGAAGGCTTCCACGAATGGACAGCACGCTGAATCATTTAGCGGAAAACGTTTGGATTGGCCCCGAACCGAGAAGGGCCCGAGCTGCTATCTGACAGCTGGACCCAGGATCGGTCACTCCCTCTGTCTCTCCGTTTTGGGCATGGTCTTGTCATCGTAAAGAGGCCCCTCAATGGTTAAATATTTATCTGCATTAATAGGCCTTCAATTATGAATGAAAGTAGCGTGTGTGTGTGTGTGTGTGTGTGTGTGTGTGTAGGTCAGCTTTTACTTATTAATGGATGAGGGTGAATATCCCTTCATGTATTATTAGTATTGAGAGAGAGAGAGAGAGAGAGAGAGAGAAGATAAGTGTTGTTCTTAAGGCTGGACGACAGCTTGTGGGAGTGGACTCTGCTGTCTGCAGATATAAAACCACTAACACAGGTCTCTCCCGCTGTGTCTGCCATCACACCCGTCTACGGTAGCCTACAGTAGGCTATGGTAGGCTACTGTAGGCTACAGATAGGCTACAGTAGACTATGGTAGGCTACAGATAGGCTACAGACAGGCTACTGTAGGTTACGGTAGCCTACAGATAGGCTACAGTAGGCTATGGTAGGCTACTGTAGGCTACAGATAGGCTACAGTAGACTATGGTAGGCTACAGATAGGCTATGGTAGCCTACAGAGAGGCTAGAGTAGTACGCTACCTGGGAGTCGGTTAGGGAACAACGGTCTGAATGTAGGCCTCATTCGGACACTATAAGTTTTCTCACCCTAACAACACGGACCATCAACAACATCACAACTAGTCCGTGTACACAGATCATGTTAAGAACATTTATAAGAGAGTTATGCCGCTCAGGGGCCGCTAAGTTTGTCACTTTCTAGCCCCCGCACTGCATTGTGGGAGCTTCCTGGAAGTAGCGGTGCAGCAACATGGGGCCGCGATACCACTGAACTACAGCTCTTAGCGAACCAGACATCTCAAAATGGACGTGGCACTAAACTACACACTTTTCAGTCTATTTGATTTGGCCAAATATCCTGGAAGAACCGCTGTGATGGATAGTAACATAGTTACAACGTCACGAATGCCCAGCTCACACCGTGCTTCTCTTTCACAGCTAGTCATCAACATGGTTTTCCTCCATGTCAATGCCTCTTTGTTTTTTAAGATTAAAACTATAAACACAGTTTGACAACAACACTGCGGTGAGATATTAAAAATTACACAATTTAGGCCTACTGTTTACCCCTGTATACATAATTATTTCTTAATGGGGGCAGTTGTCCCGCCCTAACATGTAGGCTACATAACTGACATTGGACGGCCAGGGAGATGTCAATCCCGAGAGTCTGGCGTTTCTGTGTTAAACCTATTTCACTACACATTCGTCACTGACAGTTAAGGTTAAATACGAATGCAGTGGGCGCAGGATGCGTTGACACGGTTCAGGACAGACGTAGCAGCAGTGCCACTAGTAGCCTAATAATCTAGAGACCTGCAAGAGTTCCGCTGATTTATTCATTAAATGGCACGGCACTGACCTCTAGCGGATATTTTGAGTACTGCAAATAATACATGGTATGGTCGCATCTTATCCAGAGCGACGTTTTTGTAATCAGTGGTATTGATATATGGGATTGGACGAACTATGATTGCCCTGTTGGGGAAAAATGTAAATTTAGGTTTGTTTTTCAGTAGGTAGGCCTAATTTGTAGTTTATATAGGCTATATATAAATACCTGTATATATATATATATATTGGTTTAACGTTTTATAGTATTTGTATATATATTTAAAGCAGCGGTTGTTCATGTTGACCCAAATCGGATAAGCCTTTGAGCAGACTAACTTCAAAATAACTTTAATATATCATTGGGTAGGCCCTATCCAAAAAAAAAAATTTTTTATTTTATTTTACTGGCCTATAAGTAACACGTAGCCAAAATGGATCAGGGGTAGCCTAAGGTGAATCGTGTAGAGAGAGAACGCCTTATGACATGTCTTTTCTCTTTCATTCTTGGAATCCCTCTTTCTCCCCATTTCAATACTAATGTGACAGATAAAATCTTCGACGTACCTACACAGAACGGCCACTTGGGGTCGCCCAAGTTCCATGTTTGCTGTTTAGTCGAGGGCGTAGAGCAAGTGAGGCCTGCAGACCTGGTACAACGGGAAGTGTTCGAGTAAACGGAGGGTGAGATTCTTTCACATAGACACTATTGTAATTTAGATTCACGAGGTTTATATATTTTAAATAGCACATGATCGTAAGCGACTGAAAAACGGTTTGTTGTAGCGACAGATAGATAGCGAGCGAGGAGTCAATCGAGCGCGAATTATTCGTTTTTAAACAATATTTAATATATCGTTACGCTTTCAGGTTAAGTATGGGGATTAAATACATTTTCTCTCCGCGAAGCTAGAAGCATATACAGGTCTATAACGTTAAGAGAAAAACAAACGTTTTCCATAATTAGGCAAAGGCTTAGAGACAACACGCGCTTTAGATATATTTCATCTTCATCTTGATGGTTGAGCAATGTATTGTCTTCCTGTTTTGCTCTTTTATACATAGTAAACCTCAATAACATTGGATAGGTGACGTTTCATATTTAGGCCCATACCGTAAACCGGGAGTAAATTGTTATTTACAACAGATAGGCATGTTGCTTTTAAAATTAAAAGGATTTCATGCGACTAATTTACATTTACATTTATAGCATTTAGCAGACGCTCTTATCAAAAGCGACTTACAGTTAGTACATTTTATATGTACTAACTGTAAGTCGCGGCGTGGCACGGTTAGGCATCTTGCTCAAGGATGCTTGCAGGTAGGGCCAACTCCGGGGATTGAACCCACGCCCTTCAGGCTGGGAGTCCAACACCCAGAGCACTAGACTATCCTGCCCCCTAATTCACTAATTCAATATCGACTTGAATCGAGAGAAGACCTTGAACATGTATTACATAAATAGAAAAAGCGACGTAGAGTGTTGATATTATCTTGAAAGGTATAGCGTATTAAATATTACTCCATAGGCTGACGTAACGTTAGGCCCTTTTAAAAATAGGCCCCTTTTTCCGTTTTTTACTCGTATACCTTTTGAAAACGTTTATTATTTTATTCTAAAACTAGGCCGGGGCATGTAGACTACGGCAATGCGGTCATTATCTGTGCAGGATTTAGGCCTGCGTGATTTATCAGCCTTCACAGCAGATAAACGGGAATATTCTAGATTGCGAGGCAGATCAAACGGCTATTGTTTCTATACATTTATTAGGCGGTTTGTGGTGACGACGATGCGGGCGCTTCTGTTAAGAACAAAACGTGAAATTTCTCCCCTTGCGGGAAAAAACAAACGACCAGTTCAAGTGGTTACGCGCGCGCGCGTGCCCGGGCCCTACGCATGCTGCTCAATAAACGAGTCTCGGGCCCATCAGTACATTCATCATCCCATTACGGGGACAAATCCGCTGCCCGGCGCGTGAAAGGTAAATGAATCACCGACGTTAAACCGTCAATAAAGTCATTTCTGCGCGCGGTGTCCCAGCGGCCGTCCCGCCATTCTCCAATGAGTTTTATCAGCACCTTGGAAATTACGCCGCGCGCCCCGGGAGCGAGGCCCTCCGCGCGTGATGGAGCGGCCTGCCACGGCGCAGTGACAGCGCTTTCACGCACGGCTTTTATCCCATGCCTGTGCGCGTGATGAACGCAGGGCTGGGCGGCGCGGGGGGGGGGGGGGGGGCTGCGGAATGGAGAAGTAATTAAAAGCTATAAATTATCTGGCGTGCGCGGCGCGCGCCAGTGCCTCTCTGCCGCGTAGATAAGAGTCGGGGTTTTTTTCCGCGGCGGAGACGCGCGCGCAGAACTGGGCGCCCGACACCGATACTGTCCCTAATTGGAATTTAATTAAGTAGCCACGCGGCGCACGAGGGGCCCGGGATAAAGATTTCAATGAGCGCGCACTAATACCAACGCGTCCATATAGTTTCGCGGTGGTAATATAATTATTAATATCGGTGTTGTTGCCTCGATGAGCGTCGTTGGTTGCTCCGCGCGAATTTTGTTTTTCATTGTGAAGATGGGATTTACATCGCTTCAAAATGTGCCGCCCATACAAACACCACACTTTAGTAACCAATAAGTAAACATGATAATGTATTATTTACTGCCAATACTAGTACATTTTTTATTTATAATTTATTAAGATCTGGGCTATTATCGCGTGTGTCAAGTGAAGCGGAAAAAGACAAACGTGCAGCTCGCGTAAATGTAGGCCATAATAGTTGAAGCTGTACTGTTAGTCAACATAATTACACGTTCAATACTTAAATACTTTAAAGCTGCAATTCCATCCCTATATTTCAGTTGCCCATATAGCCCATTCATTCTTGTAGCTCAACTATGACAGGTGTTTTTGTGAGGTTAAATGGGCCTTTTATAAATGGGCACATGCTCAAACACACGCCGACTGTAGATGTAAAAGGAAACTGTTATGAAATGCTTCAGTTAAGAGAAACTAAATTCGTAATAAAAAAGAAGAAATAATTTGATTTGTTTTAAAAAATGTCTTTCCTTCTTTCTATCTTTCCTTTTTCCTGCTTTGTTTATTTTACTGGCCCAGGCTGTACTACTGTATTCTTATTGTTGTTTTTATTATTGTTATTGTTGTTTTTATTATTATTATTATTATTAATAATAATAATAATACTAATATTTATTACTTTAATTATTGATCATAAAATAACATCTCTCGTGCACGCACCGTTTTCTGCGTTGCTGTAACAACAGTGTCACGGTGAATCCGTCACTCTGGTCCACGCAGGGACCACACTGCCCACGTGAGGCTCTCTCGCGTGCGCAGCGGGAAAGGGGGGGAAACCCAGTTTAAAACTTTCAAACATTCGAACCCCTGTTCGCCGGAAACCAAAAAATTAAAAAAATTTCTGAGATGCGATATTTAATATTTAATATTTAATATTTAATGTAGGCTACCCGTAACGTCACGAGCCTGCCTTTGGCTGCGTCGCTGTTTTTGTTTTGCTCCTCGCCT
This sequence comes from Percopsis transmontana, assembly GCA_025447815.1. Lineage (NCBI taxonomy): Eukaryota > Metazoa > Chordata > Actinopteri > Percopsiformes > Percopsidae > Percopsis > Percopsis transmontana. The sequence goes on from JAOEHI010003159.1 coordinate 7,168, forward strand.
GCGAGCCTGTGTGCGTGCGTGCGTGCGTGCGTGTGTGTGTGTGTGTATACAAAGAGAGAATCGCAGCGCACTGATTGGACGCCGTCACGTGTGACAGTGACGATTCCTGCGCCCGATTGGTCCGCCCTCGCCTGTGTACGCGCGCACGTGCTTCCGGTTGGGTGTAGGAGAAAAGTGAGCGAGGCTGGTTAACGGTTTTTAGGGAGACTTCGGGAAGAACGCGCGCACACACACACACACACGCGCGGGCGTAGGCTTTCACACGCGCCATCGGGCGGAGGCAGTTCCTGTTGTGTACCGTTATGCGTGAGGAGGACCGCGCGCTTAAATCCGGCGGTGTCGCGACGCGCGGACGGGTTTAGCGGAGACACCGTGTCGTCGCGCTCCAGACGGGCTTCCGACTTCACCGCACTTTTATTCACTTTTTTCGTCGTGGCGAGGAAGAGCTGCGCGCGAGGTGCTTCTCCCCAAATGCGGCGCGTGTGATCCGGACACGGGCAAAGGAGGGGGGGGGAGGGGGGGGGAGAGAGAGAGAGAGTTTAAGCGGCAACAAGTGGAGCTTTTTATTTTGTTTTTCTTTCGGCGCGGAGCGGAGAGCCCGCGCGTGCTGCGCCCCCGATGGACGAGCGTCAGAGGGACTCCGCCGACGAGGACCGCGCGTCCCCGTCGCCCGGGCTGCCGTGCCCGCCACGCGCGGCCGGGGCCGCGGGGCCGCCGCACCGCACCACCAACTTCTTCATCGACAACATCCTGCGGCCGGAGTTCGGCCGCGGGAAGGAGCGGGGCTCGCGCGCCGCGCCGCTGTGCCTGGACTCGCACTGCAGCAGCGACAGCACGTCCTCCTCCTCTTCCTCCTCTTCCTCCTCCTCCTCCTCCTCCTCGCCGTCGTCGTCCTCCTCGCCGCCCGCGAAGCAGAAGAACTCGTCCAAGCAGGGCGGCGAGGCCGCGGCCGCGGCGGTTAACGGCGGCAGCGGCGGGAGCGCGCGGTACGCGGACGGCGCCCCCGGCGACCCCGCCGCCGCCGCCGCGGCCGTGAGCGGGAACGGAGGAGGCGCGTCCCCGCCGGCGGCGAAGCAGTCCCAGCAGCCCCTGCTGTGGCCCGCCTGGGTGTACTGCACGCGCTACTCGGACAGACCCTCATCTGGTAAGGCGCGCGCGGTCCTGCGCGAGCCCCCGCCGCGCTGGGCACGGGCCGCACGGGGGTCGCTCTGTGTCCCGCTGGGGGGGCTTATAACCGTTATTACTCCCATGTAGTGCACGTCATCACACGCACCCGCCTGTTGGGCCGTTAGGCCGTTAGCGAAACAATCCTAATCTCGGTGCGCTGCCATAGGCAACAGCGGAACACTCACACGCGCTGCCTTCAGCAGTGACCTCAGTGCCCCATACTGTCACTGCTGCTGCCCAGTAGGTCGGCATTATTATTAATATTATTATTATTATTATTGTTGTTGTTGTCGTCGTGGTTTCCCTCCCAGTAGGTCGGCAAGGGCGGCTGCGTCCCCGTCTGATGTCACGCTTCCGCGAGCGGTGCCGTGTGCAGGCCGTGGCCGTTACAGGACCGCGTGCCACGCCGCGTGTATAGCCCACGTATATGGGGGGCCCTGGCGCGCGCGCGCCGCTGAAATTGAAAAAAGCCCGTTCGCCGGGCGGAACGTGGATCGTGCGTTGTGTGTGTGTGCCCAGCCCATAGTAGGCCTACACCTCGTGTCGACACTCTTTGGATTTATTCGGCCCTTTTCTCTCAACATACAGGGTATACTATTGGGAAAAAAAAGTACAATTTTGTTTTAATCACCATTTACAGCGTCGGGGTGTGCATTGCACGTCATTAATATAGTAATTATATGTATATATATATAATAGAGGAGTGTAGTTAAATGTGGTATAGGCCTGTGTGCATTTGGTCTATCTACCCTATAACCCTGTATTTTATATACGTAAATAGGTAACATGTTGGGACCGAAAGTCTTCTTACAGTATGGAAACAGGCTAAATGTGTGCGTGGATAGCTGGCTAACTGAAACATCGATATCTGGATTGTAAAATATCTGGATATTATTGGCTGTGTTTTCTGTTTTTCAAATTATTATCATTTTTATTATTAGTTATTATTTGTATTATTGTTATCATTACTGCTGCTATTTGGATCATGGTTGTCATTATTATTATTATTAATAATAATAATAATAATATTAATATTATTATTATTATTAATATTGTTGTTGTCGTAGTTGTTTCCTTTCCGACCCGGTGAACTTGACCGAGTTTCCTGAAACACAAAAGCTCTTCTGGTCGGTAACAGTGATTGTCAGGTCTATTGAACGATCAGATCACAGACAGATCAAATGTGTCAATCCGATTAGCATGTTCAGTATGAATCCATAAAGTGATTATTGGCGTTATCGTGCCGTTATTAGAGCTTCTAACTGGCAGAGTTTAGGTGTGCGCGTGTGTGTGTGTGTGTGTGTGCGTGTGTGTGTGTGTGAGTGACAGGAGTGAACGTATAGAGGCATTCTTTAGTGCGAGCCATAAATACATAACTAACAGCCTACCGTTTTCCGATCTCAGACCCATATATTGTACCATAGAAAATAATACAATATAATACAATAACGAAAAGAGAGAAATAAAAAATATGTTGATAATGGAAATGGCAGGTTAGAGGTGTTCTTTTTTATTGAGCTAGTTTGTATGAAGTACGACGTATTGTTTTTATTGTAGCCTACATTCGTTCTCGTTCCAAAAATGGAGGCCATAGTGTTAAAATTACTAAGTTAAATTAAACAATGGTCAAGGCTCAACAAGGTTTCCCGGGCATTTTTCTGCTCGGGTTGTGATGTTTTAGTTGCGCGCGTCTGGCGATGTGCTAAAAGTGTCTGCGTGCGTGCGTGCGTGCGTGCGCGTGTGTGTGTGTGTCTGTAATCTGTAGGCCAACTTGTAGTCTGCAAGTTTTGCCCTTGTTAAAGGTGACGCCATTACAATAGGTGTTAAGCTATTTACGGTGTTTATTCTTGTGTTGACGGCAGTCTTCTCTACCTGAGTAGCCCTATAAAGGGGGAGGCTATTTGGACTAAGCGTCACAACAAACCATGCAATCGTGTTGCGCCAAGCAGCCGCTAACCAACTAATGTAGGCCCAATCCTACGAGAAATCGTAGACGACAACACATTCTGTTGGTAGTAAACGGAGCGTTTTTATGTTCTTGTAGGCTATAGTTTCTGTCGCGGCTTGACAACAACAACAACCAAAACGTTTCGCAAATCTTAAATATAGGCCGGGTCTGCTCCCCCTGTGCACGCATAAATCACCGTTAGTCCAAAATAAAAATTGTCCTTGAGTTAAATTAGGAGCTTAAAGGGACAATCTACGGGTTCTCTGTGCGTGATCCATCCACCGTGGCGGGACCCCCATCAGAAATAATGCCAATTCATTTCATGGAGGCCTGTAACGGCAACTGCCGTATTACTTGTTTCGGTATAGCTGTTGCCCGAGACTAAATGTGATCTATAGGCCTACATTAAAACCCCCCAACAACCATTTCTTGGTAGTCTAAACCGCTTCTGAATCCTCTATTGACGTCCTACTGGGTGGTTATTCAGAATAGTCCATATAAATAAAACAAAATATATTATAGTATGCAGCATCAATATTTCACGGTTATTCCGAATATTGACGTATTATCATCATATGCAAATACTTAAATATGTGTGTGCATATATTTAGTTTATTTAATTTTAAGCATTATTATTATGGCTTCCCAATTGAGGGTTGGGGCCCCAAAGTGATTGTGCGAATTTATGTACATTTATA
>JAOEHI010003160.1:0-10980 GCA_025447815.1 Percopsis transmontana
TCACTTATGCATTTGCACAACATTACTCAAAGGTTTATCATTCACTCCTCAAAACAGTTAGTAATTACAATAATCAATTGTCATTCACATTTCAAGTTATTCATTCTTCAAACAGTAAATAACTGCTAACTGTAAAGCGATTGGTATTCTAAGAGCTGATCTAGTAGAGTATAAAGAAGGATTATTTTTATTTTTTTGCAGCATTGAACCCAGATTGGTAAGGGTCCAGGAGGTTGTGTTGTGAAAGGTAGGAAGACAGTTGGTCAGAGACTGCACGTGACTAATCCAAGTGTTTTGGATAGGAAAGAAAGGAGGGATGGTCCAGGGATGGTTTCTTGAGTAGTTGTCTGACTCCAGGCGTTTTAAAGGCAGCTGGGACCGAGCCTGTGGTTAGGGAGGAATTAATCAGGGAGGTGAGGAATGGTATGATATCATTTGAGATGGCTTGGAAAAGAGATGTAGGGATAGGGTCGAGTGGGCAGGTAGTGGCCCGGTTGGATACAATCAGTGTTTTGACATTTTCCGTGGAGAGGGCAGAGAGGGCAAGTGTTAAAATTATTGACAGGCAGTGTGGGAATAGAGGGAATAGAAGGCGGTGCAAAGGATTGAAAAGAAGGTTACAAAATCATCAGCTGACAGGGAGGAGGGCAGAGGGGGGGCAGGCGGTGTGAGCAGGGAGGAAAATACAGAAAATAGTTTCCTAGGGTTGGCGGTGGTGTGGATTTTGTGTCGATAGAAGGTGGCTTTGGCTACAGAAACTGAGGAGGTAAATTCAGAGAGGAGGCGGTGGTAGGCTATGAGATCCAATTGCCGGTCAGATTTTCTCCATTTCCTCTCAGCCGTAGAGGTTCCGATTGCCAAGGAGTTGGGGGAGAATGTCGCACTGGTCTGGTATTAAGTGGACAGAGGGTGTCGAGAGAAGATGTTAGAGAGGACACGAGCGTGGAAGTAGCCTTGTCTGGGGATAAAAGCGAGAATTGTTCAGTCAACGGTAGCAGGGAGAGTACTGCAGTGGGGAAGGATGAGGGAGAGAGAGATTTTAGGTTAAGGCGAGAGGCAACGTAGTTTGAAGTAGCAGGGGCCAAGAGAGGATTTAGAGGGAGAGAGGAGACGAAGTGATGATCAGACACCGGGAGGGGGGTAACTGATAGTTTAGAGGCCGAGCAGAATGTTTCCTGCCCTGTGTGTTGGTGAAGAAGGTGAGAGCTTGAGGTCAAATGAAGTGAAATTGAGAAATTAAGAAAGAAATGAGTGCAGCTTCTCTGGGGGGATGTGGAAGTCACCAAGGAGTGTGATCGGTGTCCCATCTTCGGGGAAGAAGCTTAAGAGGAAATCCTTCTCATCTAGGAAGTCTCCAAGCTGGCCTGGGGGGCGGTAGATGACGACAATTGTGATTTTAACAGGATGGGTTACGGAGACAGCATGGAATTCAAAAGAGGAAATGGCTAGGTCCACTTGAGAGAGATGAGCAGTCCCGTCCCACCCCCCGGCCAGATGACATGGGTGTGTGGGAGAAGGAGTATGCTAAAGAAAGAGCAGCTGGCGTTGCCGTGTTGATCGGTGTGATCCAGGTTTCCGTCAAGGCGAGAAAGTGCAGAGCTTCAAACGTGGTGTAGACGGAGATGGTCTCAGTTTTCTTGACAGCAGACTGGCAGAGTCCGCCAGCCACAACTAAGGCAACAGCAGGCGTTAGGGGTGGGTACAGCAGGTTAGATGGATTTCTTTGTCGTGGCTGAGAGCGTGCTCTGCGAGCACATGTTAGTAGTACAGGAATATAGAACCAACACATGATATAAAACAAGAGAAATTACAAATATTAGCTTGATACTTAGCCAGGCAGGTTGTGTTGCTGACTCCCACAGGAAGACTCCCTTTGTCTTTGTGCGCTATACAGCAGCTAGCTTAATTGCGCTATATTGAACGAGCTAGTTAGGCTCCACCTTTGCTTCTAATCAAGCTAGTTTCAAAGTAAAGCCAACTGAAACTGATTTCAATGGCTGCTAATAGCTGCTAATGACTTCACTTTAGTAAGGAATTTATCAAATTTGTAAGGAATTTAAACAAATTCACATGCAAAATGACCCAGATAATGATGCAATCTTATTGCATACAGAATATTACAGGCTACTTACAAGGCTAGCGTTCAGACAGCTTCAACTGGTAAACAGAATGTACTGTAGATATGAGGATGATGGCCTCGCTTAGACAGTCAGGTCCCTCCTCCGCTCTCGACGCCACCATGGTCACCATCTCTAGTACTTGGTGGATTGGGAGGGTATAGCCCGAAGGAGTGATCCTGGGTTCTGGCATCTGACATCCTCGAGCTGGCACTGATCACCGAATTCCACTAAGAACACCCAGGTCAGCCTGATCCCCGCCCCCGTCCGAGCTGACTGCTACCCAGGTTTTGACCCTGGCCTGTCTCTTCGTGTTTGAGTTTGGATTATTCCCTGGTTTCATTGACGCCGATCGCCTGACTCCTTGCTGTCCCAGATCTAGCCCTCTGTCTTGCCCCTTTGATACTGCTGCTTTAATAAACACTCCGCACTTGAGTTATACCCTCTCCTGTGTGTCTGGTCTCCTGATTACAACGAGGGAAATTAACGCCCATTCAGCCCTGAGTTCTTGTAGCATTGATTGTCTGACTCGTAGACGTTATTATAGTTATATAGACTTAAATTCGATTTTTGGTGGATATGTAATGAATACACCCCTATGCAATATATTGTAGATATGACTACTTTTTAAAATCACATTCCGATCATTTTAACACAAATATGTTGATAAATCAGTGGTCTGATAAAAGGTATCATTTTTACACAAATACAGTACATTATGACCACTGCATGGTAGAGAGGAGTATAGTATTACTATAAAGACTTTTGAAAATGGTATATTTGAAGTTATACTCCTTATAACTGTACTGGAATACACAATAACACAATCTATCTCTTAGCAATCCTAACCTTTTTTTAATCAATCCCTTTGTTAATGATTTATACCTCTTTTGATAAGGGTCGTTGAACGTCAAAACTGAATCAACCAATAAGACACACACATATGATAGAATGTCTGACTGAATTGTGAGTTAACGAGGATAGTGTGAATGGAAGGAAGTGGGCAGGCTCTGTGATTGACAGGTTTAGCTGCTGTCAGCTCCTGCAGCCAGGCATCAATGAACTGCACTCCTGCCTACTGTCAGCCCTCTGTTCTGCTCCACTGTGCCACACATACATATGCACATGGCCAAGCACACACAAATGCAAATTGTGACGGACACACATAAATGCACACACGGCTTCCTGGTCACACACAATTTTTTTGCGTTCACACACACACACAGCCACACTCTCTGGCCCACTGTTAGGGCCAGCTGTCAGATGTCAGTTAAATAATGCCAGTTTCTTTTCTCTGTGCATAGAAGTTTAAAAGTCAAAGATATTATTCTCTGCATTCAACACTTTTCAAAAAGCCCTGTAAAGAAATCTCTCCCATGAGCATGCTTGTCCCCTATCCTTTAAGATTCAATTTGCGATAGTATGACTTGCATGCTATCGAACCCACTATTTCAACTTAAAATGTCCATTGTGCTTCTACAGTATTAATCAGTGATTGATATGTATGATTGTAAATTAGTAATGATTAAGCCTTACCTTTGCAAGTTAGTTTTTATATGAAATGATGTCCAACTAACACAGGTAATAGATAAAAGCGAACTGGCCCAGATTCTGTCCATATTCTGTTTAGTAAAAACATTGCATATATGGAGAGTAATAATCACTTACCTCTTACATGTAGGCTAGGTCTCTAGATACAACAATCTGCAACATTGTGACTCTAAAGTTACATTTCTCGATTGTATTATAGCACCCCAGATCCCTAAATTTCAGGTCCTGTTTATGTACCCCTCCCATCTGTTCAGGAAGGGGTACGAGACGGTTTAAGTTTATGGGAGCTGTAGGGGTACACAGTAGAGAGGAATACAAGCCACTCATTGTTGCAATGTCTTTTCAATATTCATTTTATTGTAAACAAAGGAGGTGTCCTTTAATATAATACTTCATTGTTAAGTATTATCATTTTATTGCTCAAAGTGGCTGCCCTAAATATGTGAGGTTATAAAGGTTGCATATCATGAATGAAATGAAAGATGCATCAATTACAGTAACAAGAAATGTCACAGAAGCTCACCTTGCCGCTTGTATAAACTTGAGATCCAGATGGTGAGACATTTAATATTCAATTATTTACATCTTCAGTTCCAGCGCATATTAACAAATGTCATCCATGCAAGACATTAAAAGTGTGAGCCCAAAGGGTGAATATTTTACAATATAAAGGTAAAACAGGGATATACTTATACTGAATATATATACTTATACTTTTTACAGTCAAATTAATGCTTAGGAAAAAGACATGAAACATTCACACACCTGTGTTGCTATGATTGTAAACATGTTTTAGAAATGTGTTTAAAATTCGGGTTAGGGGTGTTAGGTTGGCCTGGAGGCTGAAACACAAGGACTTCAAGGAATCCGGTATATGCCATCCAAAGTGTACCATTATTTACAGTTCCCAGACAGTCCCGGTGAGCAGATGTACCATGCAGTTTTAAAAACTTTGCCAAAACAAAAAGACAAAACGGCAAGAGCTACAGGCTATATCCCTTTAAAATGGGCCCTGGCAACAATACCGCAGTTCTCTGAGTCAATGTCACACACTGTAGGACAAAGGTAAGACTGACTGCTGTTAGTGTTGTGTTGCACGTGAACGTTTCATTTTTTGCGAACTAATCTTTTATATGACTCGGAGTAAGGAATTGTCTCAGTGACTAATTAGTTCATTTTCCCATATGCGTAAATGGTCTTGGACTCAGCTGCCTATATGCAGCTGCATATAGGCTCAGTAGGCTAAGGCTAATCTATAGGAAAATTATTAGTTCACGACTCATAATGGCTCTTCGGGTTTGTGTCTTTCATTCATTTGTCATGTGTCAGCTGTATTGCTCAGCCACAGGGCTGTACGCTAAGCACAGGAAACAGAAATTATTAGTTCACGACTCATAACTATGAGTCTTCGGGTTTGTGTCTTTCGTTCATTTGTCACATGACAATGGTGCGTCTCTGCATCTCCTTGGTTTTCACATGATTTGAATTGGTTGTGGCTTTATAGAATGATAGAGAATGATCAAGAAGTGAATTTGTGTAGGCTATTATACTTTGTCAACTGAAGCCAACCATGTAGCCTTCAGTGTTTGAGAACTGCGCTCTTTTTAACATCGCCCACAAGAGAGCAACAGAGCCGTACTAACTAGTTTCGAAATGACTCGAAATGACTCGAAATGACTCGAAAAAAGATTCGTTTATTTTACTGACCACGATTCAACGCTCTGAGTCAGTAAAAAGATTTGAACTTCCCACCACCTGTATAAATCTGGTTGTAATCTCTCATCTTAGGTTTGGCATTCCAGGTCTACAACAAGAACAAAGAGCATGGTATGGTAAATGATCTGACAATAAAAATTAAGGCTTGTTCCACTGCAAAAATGATTCTAATAAATACTGGTTAAAATATAATGTCTCTCGTCTTCCTTCATTAACCATATAGCAAAGCAATATCATTGTTAGCATGCCTGCTAAGGACAGATGGTCGTAGGCCTCATGGCCTAGCAAAAGCCTGTAAGTCTGAACCATTAAAACAGTCATGACTCTATCCATCCACCATATCCAAGTGTATGCTTACTAAGTACACCATCAGCAATAAGTAAACATTTCTATTAATTATGCCGGCTAGATGTTACATTAGAAATATACACTCATGCCAATGTGTCTTAGTGCATGCATCTCACTCTAGAGGGCACAGTCAAGCCCTGTGACAAGGGGTTTTGAAAAAAAGATATAGCTGCATTGTTTACTGACCAAATGACAGTGTAAAAAGAAACTTTTACAATTAAAAAAGTCATTGCGATAACAATTCATCATGAATGCATCTTGACCTTCAATAAAAATCTTAAATTATTTTCTTGCAATCTGACAGTCACCTCTCTCTATTTAAAGGTTGATAACATTCAGCTATAGAAATGAAATGGGTTCAGAATAATTTCCAACTGATTACAGAAACCTCCACAGCTTTTTAGTACAAATGACAGAATCTGCAAATATAATTAGCGTGGCCTGAATATACAGCCAGCGATAGCACGCAGGGTAGCTGTCATCTTTTTCTGCTATTGTTTTCTGCTCCATGTCCTCCAAGCGAACTTCATCGACCAACAGTTTAATTGGTTTCAGGGAATCTGCGGTGATAAAGAGTCACGACCTTGATCTTTTCCACTGATAAATTATTTTTTTACTCACTACATGCAAATATGTGGTGTTTGCAAATGTGTGTGTGTGGTCTGGGTGTTGCGGAGGATAGAATGGAGTAAACAGACACAGATTGTCTCATTTCATTATGTGTTTAGGGGATGATTAGAGACCTAATTAAATACAGTGTTGGTAAGTTCAGAGGAGATGGTGACCCTGTGACTTCCAATGCACCGCCGAGATCATTGTAACAAAGTTAGATAAGAGTCAGAAAAAAACATGCGCTCTTATACTTTGAATAGAACAGGCATAATTCCACCTTTATCACCAGTCGTGGTGCAAAATATGACACAAAGCATACAGGTGAAGGATTATATAGGTTACTGTATATAGTAAACCTCATACTGCAACCAAAAAACACATTAATTTGTTAAACAACACAACCAAAATAGGTAATTGGAATCCTGTTTTTATATGTTTTAGGGGGAAAAAATAGTCACAATATGTATGGTTTAATTCCATAGCTTGTGCTGGAAGCAGAACATTGTAACCAGGAAGGAACAAAATGTAGCTAAGTGCTGGTGATCTGTGCAAACTATTCACAAGCATACTGTGAGATCCCCATTTTTGAAAAGGACAATGACATGGGATTCTGACCCAAATGCAAACACAACACATACACACAGAACTAAAATTCAAAAGCTTTTAATCCAAGCCTGGCAGACAAGAAACAGGTATGAAAAACAGACTCAACTCAACGAACTAGCAAAAAACAATAGAAAACAGGCTGGTTAAATACAAAATGAAAGGAAATTGGAAAGGGAATTGTCCACAGGGAAAATTCCCCACTATGACTGGTGAGGTTGAACGGTGGCCAAGGGCTGTTGGTAGGAATATTCACCATGACATATTTATCATGTTTTTTAAAGGCTTACAGAGTGAACCACATTAGAAGCCCAGTTAGAACCATCAGTAGAGTCAGAGAGACTGAAAGAGTTTCTCAATATCAAAGCTATTTCAGCTTCAAATGCACAGTGAAAGGCCTATCGTGAATATGAAGATGTGCTATGCATGACTATTATGAGTCAAGAGTCAAATTAAGAACAGGCACAAAAATGTGTCAGGTATCAAATAAGAATGTGATTATTACTCTCAGTATCTGCATCAAAGACATGCCAACCTTTTCTCGTTGCACAAGTTGCACATGCTCTTACTGGGGCCTCATCAAACAGAACATTACAACCAGCACATGACAGATAACACCATGCAGCCAAACCTTTCGGCATGCCATTGCTAGCAAAATAGTCAGCTAGACGGCTGTACTACATAGCAGTTCACAAGTGGGGAGCCATGTGATCTTGTTCACAGTTGTGAATAAATGAAATCAGAGAAGGGTTACAGTAAAGCAAGAAAGTCAACTCAGGAAAGACTGAGCCGAAAAGAAGCAGCTTAGCTGTGAACGTCACACAGGTAGGCCTAAGTATCATTTAACTATTTAATTAAGTATCATAAAACATTCTAACATTAGTTTTTCTGACCCATCCAATCTATTTTCACTAATTTAATAACAGTATATTTCTATTCACAATAATCCAACTTTACATTAAAATTATGTCAAAAAACGTTGTTATCGGTACTCATTAGCTCAAACGGTGTGGCTTTCTACCGTTAAGGGACACAGTAAAAGTACATGTCATTTTGCGTTGTCTTACTGGAAAATGCAGGGATGTCCCTGGCAAAAGACAGGCAGCATATGTTGCTCCAAAACGTGTATCTATCTTTCTGCATTAATGGTGCCCTCACAGATGTGCAAGTTACCCATGCCATCGAAACTTGTCAGGTACCGGTGAATGAACTCAGGCGCATACACACAGGTAAGGCTTTAACAGGTTTATTCAGGCGGAAGGCAAAGGGTAGAGTGGGGGGCAGGCTGTGGTCATTCTCTATGATGGGGCACGGTACCAGAGAGGGGCAGGCAAAGAGCAGAACTGGTGGACTGGCAATGACAGACGACCAAGTGGAGCCGGTGTGGCGACAGGACCAATGGGGCAGAGACAGCGAGACGTCAGACAGCGAGACGTCAGACAGCGAGACGTCAGACAGCGAGACGTCAGGCGGAGAGGCAGGCAGGCAGGCAGGAGACAAGGGTTGGGTAGACGTGAGCGGAAGTTAAGTTGAGTCTACAATCTGGTGGTGATCCTCCACTAACCCTGGGCTTAAGTAGCGCAAATGAGGTAATGCGGGTCAGGTGTGCGGCTGGGGTGTGGCGAGGGTGACTGTAAGCCAGTGCACTGCACACCGGCGAGGTTCAACGGGAGGGGAGAGGCGCCATCTCTGGATGTGCCCCCGGACATTACAGTTTGACACAGAGGATTGATTAATTGTCTGGTATATGAAACAACACAGAAATAATACTTTATACAATAATACTTGTATTATACACACACAGACAAACACACACTAAAATATACTGTACATTGAATCATATGAGCAACACACGGTAACACCGTAGCACTTCAACACGTGATTAGATTTGGTTTCAATAAACTCAACTCAAATTATGAATATGAGAAAGCAACAAAAACCCTTGGTATGCATTTAGACAGAATTAATACTTGGATGGATTACCTAAATAGTCTATTTTACTAACTAAACCTGCTATAACTAGGGGAGTACGTGAAGGAGATAGAAATTAAAAAGACTTTGCGGCTGCGGCAGCCATGGCTGCTCACCAGCGATAGGCCCCGGGAGTGTTTCGGCAGTGTCAAGGAAGTAATGGCCTTCACATGTAGTGGATGCAGCCGACCCCCTTTTAGGAGGAGGAGACAATGGGTTGACAATTCCCGCCCCCCCTCTCTCAATCTCTCCAATTCTCTCTCTCTCTCTCTTCCTTGCTATCTGGAGATAGTTGGGTGTGTAACAGGACACCTTAGACATTCTGGAAGGACATAAAGCTGAATGTCCAAAACTCACCAAGGTTCACAAAGACTGAACAAGAAAGTATGATTTCTGATGAAAAAGATCAGAAGATGAAGTCAGCTTCTCTATCCCCAAGAATTCTAGTTACTTGTAGAGCTCGTAAACCCCCCTCTGAGTGGACACATGGAGACACACAAAGGAAGAAAATTCTTTGTTTGCTAAATGTAGGTTTTAAAAACCTGACAAAATATATGCTCATTCCAACCGCTGGAGGCCGGTTGGAATGGTCCAGAACTTCACGATGTATTCCTGCGCTGGCCGGGATCCCTGACGGAGACGAAGGAGGTAATCGCCGGGGTCCCCCCAGGTTGTCAGGCTCGCCGAAGGTGGTGCGGAGCTCCTCCACCAGCCAGCGATGGCTGGGGATGGGACAGCCACATGAGTGGTACACGCACGGTGGCCCAGAGGGTTGATGAGGGGATTGCAAACGGGTGTGTAAAGGGAGGAGAGCCCTGGGAAACGACACCCCAGAGGGCTTAGATGGGTTAAAGTATAAGCAAATGCTCTACTTCAATGAGGCACACTCAATGCAGGGTTTTATTTGATTTGTTAGGATAGACAATTTACCTCTAAACATTTAAGCAGGCAAAGGCTGTTTTGGTGGATCCTAGATGAATGGAATTAGGGTATGGGAGGAGTACTCTCCCCAATGGTTGAGCAGTGACACATGCATGTTCCCCGACTTGATATCTGATAGATAGTGAGGGCAAGCCATTTATATCAGCCAAGTATGTGGTGGTAATATTTAGATTACACTGTAGAAATCGAACACGAGCAGTGATATATTGTGTGTACTATTCTCCAATCCTTTCTAGGGTTTTCCAATATCAGGTAGGAACTGCAGCTACTACAGTTCTTAAATTGTTGAAATGGGGGATTTGTCATTAAGTTAAAAACTACTACATTGACTTGTTTAATGCTCATCCAGCTCTTATTCCTGGTATAAATTGTTAATTTAAGACTTACGGTCTTATTCTTAGGTTGTGACACCAACAGCTAATGCAAATCATCCTCATTGTTAACAACACCCTATGTGTTATAGGCAAGGCAGGGGTCTTTGCTTGAGTTGCACATTTCACACGACTCAATGTGCTTCACATAGAGACATGTTGTACAATGTTGGAGGATTTGGAAGTGATGTTTAATGAGAGACGTATAAATTGAAGAATAAAAGGAGAAAATAAAGGGGGGCTTAAATTAAATAAGAAACCGGTTTGAACATAAACATTTGTAGTCTGGGTTCAAAGGTAAGTAATGGTAGATAGTGCTGCATCCCATGGTTTGTTTTGACTCTGAGGACAGAGGAAAGAGTCAGCTTTAGAATAAAAAAAAAACAGAATACAAAATACTACTTCAAGGGCCGCCACTCCAGGCTGTGAGAATACTACAGGTTGCATATTGGTTAGTGAAAGGTTTTGCACTTATTCCAGCTAATGGTGAATCTTTTCTTATACATATACAGACCGTAGCACAGAACTTCAAAGCAGATTCAGTAGGGACCATATCTTTTTCCATAATCACTTTTTTTCAGATTGCTTACTACTGTAACAGCGGTGCGTAGTGAGCGAGAGTAAGCGCGAGCCCGAGGAACACAGACAGGCGGAATTGCCGGTTTAATGAAAACACATATACAGGGGCGAAAACCCGAGACAATGCCCAACAACCCCTGTGGTTGTTGGGGAACCTAAATACACAAGGC
>JAOEHI010003161.1:0-10980 GCA_025447815.1 Percopsis transmontana
CCGATGCCGATGATGATCATGTTAAGCTTTTATTGGCCGATACCGATGTTGTGCCGATATTATCGTGCATCCTTAATTCTCAGAGATTGATGCTTTAGTGTAGAAATTAAAAAGTGAAAAACAAACAACTATATTTTATATCTGTATTTATTGTTACATAACAACTTGTTTGTTATAATGTGTAATTTGTCAGAAATCCAAAAACGCCCAATATTGTGAAAAATAGCCCAAATTGAATCTACCCGCCCAAATCCTTTCCCCCCCGCCCGGGGGAGTCAAAAGACGCCTTGCAACAATGTTTCTGAACTCGGATTCAACAGTTTTTCGCTGTATTCGTGGAGGATATGGACCTATCGACTCACTTTAGATTATATGTAGCACAGAACATATAACAGATTCAAGTAAATATTAGTCAAATATTCAACCAAAATAACCAACTATGAAATCTCAATTTCATATTGTGATTGTTAGAAACTTACCAATTATTGCTCCATTACAGCTTATCTTTTTCAGTCAAGAGGACTAATGCTTTCAGGTATGATCCACTACTACTAAAATTGTGTTTTTTTTGGGTTAAGTAACTTATTATGAAAAATTCACTTGTCCAGAACGATGTACATGACAATGCTTTATGTCGAGCCCTGCATGATGAAGCTTCCTGGGGCCAACATAAAACATAACTGTTGTATGAGCCATAAAACAACGCAATCAGTATAGAGGTATAACAAGAAGATGCGGAACACATCCATTGGTCCAGGGCTTGACATCATTTTTGAAATTGTCTTTTTGGCCCATTTCGCTCTCCAAACACTACTAGGTACAACCAGTAAAATGCCAGGCAAGGCCACTGTACTGGTGTCAGACTGACTCACGGCCATCGCACAAGAGATACGGGCTGCTGCAAACAAGGCACCACCCTTGAGCAAACACCAGCTAGTAGCCACAATAACGATGTGTTGTGAGCACACGGTTAAAGTCCACCTGCTGTTATGATTCGTAGTCTGGCCCAAGGAGACGATGACACACACATGCACACGTTCGGATTAACAAATCCCCTTGTGTGGAGCCAGTCTCAGCCATGCCTTCCATCTCACAGCAGGAAATGCTTGGCCCTGTTTTTTGCATGGTGAGATAATAAGGCAGTCTATGGCCCAACAATAAACATAGACACAGATATAGCGGTGGCCTAACAATAAATGTTTACGGTGCCTGTTGGAAGTGGCGTTCGTGTAGAGGTTTACTAGATAAGAAATTTGTTTATTAACTCATGGTGAGCTGTTTTGTGTAAGGCCTAGAGTAAGGTGCTTTGGACTAAAGTCTCCATTTAGCAGAACACATTTAATAAGCAGATGTTGATAAAATTATCTTCAAGCAAGCTAGAAACATCAGTATGAAGGAAGCTAGCTAGTCTGCCCTATACCAATATAAACAGAACTCTGTCAGTGTCAGAACTCTGCCTTTGGGAACTTAAGGTGCAGATATTTTGTTTCGGGGTGAATTTATCTCAGCTTTTAGTTCCTGTAAGAAGAAAATATAAACCTCAATTTTGCACGAAATCGCAGGGTATGCATCAGCTAACCCACACCGTTTGTTGGTGTAGCTGACACAGTGTGCCCTAGACTTCCTGTCAGTGTAGAAATGAATGGAGTACTCCCCAAACTCAGATGGTCACTGCATCCTAGAACAGACTGGCTGGAGGTTTGGGGGTGGTGTAGTATGAATAGAAAATAGTGATATCTTTTACTGCAGGTTTTTCTAGACTCAGTTGAGCGTGCTCTAAATTCGCCCTATAAATGAATGTAAGTAGTAGCATGTGAAAATGTTATACCTTGAATAACTACAGCAAAGAGAAATGTGCATTCAACCGAGCAAGGTATCAAATAGCGTGCTATATCCCCCCCCCACACCACACAGGAAAAGATCACATAATGGTGTAATCTGGTGTGCAGATTAAACACCCCCCAGGCCTACTCCTGGTGTAGCACTGGACAGACCAACCATTAACATTCCTGCAGTAAAAACAGAAGGTGTTTGTGTTCTCTCTGCTTCCTGTTTGGCCACCGCCCCCTTCACCCCCCTTAACAGCTGTGGAATTTACCGGTGTTTCACCAGCACTGTTTACCGTTGGCTGTGACAGAATTGTGCTGCTTTCTTCAGCAGTCAAAATCACAATTGATCAGAAGGAATATACTGGGGACCGGTTGGAAAGAAGATTTGTTGTGCAATGCAGGTCTCTAATTCACAACAGTTTATCAGACCACATGCAGCGCTAATGCACGTAGCCCAGTCCAAGTGCTAGTTTATAAACCAGACAATAATCGTCCATTAACTCCATTGATGTCCACATGACTTCCTTATAAGAGATGGAGATGCATGCATCTGGATACACCTTAGACCTTAAAACGGCAGTCAACAACCCAACACTACCAGCAGGTTATATATGCAGCACGAACACGACTCAGAGTTGACGTTAGCCACTAGCAGCAACATAGTAAATAGTGTTTATCTACTACTTTATGCCAAGCCATTCATGCATGTAGATAATCAGTTTAGATTCCTTTATTGCGTTTTATATAAATGGCAGTTGAAATGGCGGCTACAGAATTGTGGGGTGTAGCAGTGGCTACGTCAAAAGTGACCATGTGGACGAAAAGGGTTTGCATCTTAGCAGGCTGGGTCACAAAGGTCAGACTCACCTCAACACAGACTACTTTTATGCTACTGATGTCAAAGAATTGGTGGGCTTTGGAGGGGAAGAAATAGGGGCTCCAACTAAGGAGAAGAGTTGGAGCTATTTAATACACATGTTGAATCGGCAATATGGCCACAAAAGGCAACCTCCACCGCTCACCTCTGAGTAGCGGCAGTTGTAGAATACATCAATTGGAGGAGTTCACTTGGTGGATTACAGCAACACGGTCACCACAGTCCCTGCTTGTCAATTAAGTTGCTGAGAGCAGCAGACAGCATCAGGTAACATGAAGCAGTACTGTATGTACAGCAGCATGGATGAAAGAGGAGGGTTTGAGAAAAAGGGGAAGTTTGGTGAGCCAGGGTTCAACTAATAGGTTTTGGGGTGGATTCCTCATTCAGTCATTTTGTCATATTCTGACTTCCTTACTTAAGAGAAACATCAGAAATAATTTCAGAGAACTGTGCCATTTTTTTTTGGGCGAAACTCTTCAAGCTGTGGCCTACTTTACAGAACAACACAGGGTGGCTAGCTCCTAGTTACAGTTTTCAGTCACATGCGAGTCAACAGGCAACAGAGGCTGCATGGACAGACAGACCGCCGAAGAAAAATAGCTTGTCAGAGAGTAGAGAATGAAAGCACAACAACTAAGGGTTGAAAGAAGGGGGACATCTGTAAAGCATGTGTTTTCCCCCAGAGAGAGATTGTTTGTGATGTGCTTGTGAAGTGGGGAGAGGGGCCCGTTTGTACCTTTGCCAATAACACAAGACTAAATTTTTGCTGCCTGTGGTTTGAAAAGTACACAAATTCACAATAAATATTTCAAATATGGTGATAGGAGGGAGATGAAGCTGTGTCTTTCAACATTACAAAACCAGAAACATCTACTGTGAAAATCCCTGTTCCAGTGGGCCAAATAGTTCACAAGTCGAACTACCACCAATATTCCATGTAGGTGGCCCCCTGTGGCCACCAAGTTTTATCCCATAAGGGATAAGGACGAGCATAAGGACAGCATAAGGACATTACGTCCTCAGATGCATTTCCGGACTGGGCTTCGCGACGACCGGGACTTTTCCCGCTGGCCTGACTGGCAATTTGGCCTGGCTGACTGCTGCCTTGGTTGGCCCAAAGAGTGAAAAAATTATATAAAACATGAATTACCTAATTCCATTACAAACTTTCTCCTTTCACTTCAGTTACTGTAGCACTTAACTTCTTTATAAAAACCATACATTGGCCATCAATGTATGGTTGGACTCACAGCTTCCGGCTGGGAGTCCATCACCTAGGCTACTAGACTAGATTGCCCCCCTTAAAAATGTGGGTAGTGGACACTGTATGCCGTTACCCGGATTTGAACGGCCACAACGCAAAGTTTGGATAGTCTAGTGGTCTAGGTGTTGGACTCCCAGCCAGAAGGTCGTGGGTTCGAGCCCCATAGTCGGCTTACCTGTAAGCATCCTTGAGCAAGATGCCTAACCCCTACCTGCTCCATGTAATAAAACAATGTAATTGTAAGTTGCTAAAGCGTCTGCTAAATGCTGTAAATGTAAATATTAACGTAAGGATGCTTACAGGTAGGCCAGCTCTGGGGCTTGAACCCACTACCCTCCGGTCTAGACCACTAGACTATCCTGCCCCCATAAAGTGTGTGGTGATATTGGCTGAGAGTTCTGAAAGACAATGTGTCCCAAGTTGTTATCAGGAGAAGTGAGTAACCCAGTGAGTCACCAGCTAATTATTCACTCACACAAACAGTGTATTGGTACATTAGCATGTCACCCGTGCATATTCTAAGACCAGGGTGCTTATAAATTGCATTTGTGCAATTGCACATATACACAAGATACATTAAGTGGACACTCCTGATGGTCATTTGCGTTGCGGTTACAGTAACTTACGACTGACTTAAAGCACCTAGCTGGTGTGCATTATATTTGTATAACCGCAGGCATACACGAGATGAGCGTGCACTTGCATGCAGATATAAGACAGGCATGTTTCTGAATGTGAGTCTGCAAGATACATGAGTGGGCTTGTAGAGGAAAGCGCAGCCTGTTCCAAAGGTACACCCTATGTGCTGGGCTGATGAAGCAATTTCTTTAGCCTTAGGCTACAGATATTAAAAAGATAAACATAAAAAAAAAACAAACAAACAAACAAACAAAAAAATAAAAAAACTGCGTGGCAATGTTCTTACATTTCAATCAATGAGGCGGTTCTGTTGGAAAGAAATGCCTGCAACAGTTGCAGGCATTTCTTGGGGCATCCATGTGAAGACACTGTTTTGCGTGTGTCTGTGTCAATGTCCCGGTGATTAACAACTGGCCAATGGTGTGGATTTGTGAAATAGCTGGACACCCTGCTGAAGGAACGCAAGGCTTTCAAAGCATATTTACAGTTGTTGTTGAAGCTCCAGTGCATGTTTACGAGACAGGGTCGGCGAAACTGCAGAGATGTTCGCCTAAACTACTATCTTATCTCCTTTTGTTTAGATTGCACTACATTTTTTGTGTAATTTGAAGCTGTGTGATCAAAAAACATTCCCCGTTTAGTTTCATCAGACAGGGGTCAGGGGTAGCAACATAAATAAAAGGAAGAGAGAACGCACACAAAAAAGCTTCTTCTCCTCTCGGTTGCACTCTGATTTTGTCTTGTTTCTCTGACCAGAATCAGTGCATTTACTAGGGCTGTGACATTAATAGTTTTTTTCTCACCGGTTTGGCGGTTAACCGCAGTTAAAATGCAGCATAGTATTGCCTCGTCAAAATGTTTTGCATGGTAAAATTGATAAAGAAACCCGATGAATTAAAAACTTTCTGATCAAAATGTTCGGTAAGCATAAACAGGCTACAGTAATACTTAATTTTCTCGTCTTGAAGACATGTCGGCCATTTCTGTAGGACCATATGAGTGCTTTGGAATTGACAAGCTTCATAACTATTCGGGCACTAGTGAACTGTAACGAGCACAATGTTTTATTATTAACAGATTCACTGAAAATAAATGTTTTGATATGCCTTGAACATTAACCAAGACTACAACTGCATTTCCTGGTTGTTCAGACAAGGTAAATACAATCAGCGATCTTTTACTTTTTCCAATTGGCATAAATTGTTTCCCATGCAAAATATTGGTGTAATTAAGAGATTCGCTGGAAAGAAATATTTTTATAAACTTTGTTTACACGCTTAGCAGGACATCCCTTGGTGTTTGTAGTGTGGGCTTCTGCATGTCGCCCATGCGCAGTTAACCCAGCAGCTCAGCTTTTACTTTTTTTTTTTTTTTAAAAACACAAATACCGTCATATGTCAGATAAGTGAAATGTCAGGAAGGTATGAAAAATAGATACCGCACAAACCTATCACACACCATATGCACTCCTGTAACTTTCACCAGCAAAAAATAAATTACAGTGATGACAGTAATTAGCTGAAAAACGCGGTAGGCATCACATGATGGTGAAAACAGAAGCCATCAGTCAAGTATACAGTTATGTGTTTGCAACACTAAGAAACACGTCTTCCTGCTTTTAGCTGACCTTTTTAATGTCTTTAATGTCTTTCATTCCAACCTCTCTCTACTCTGTTGTTTTGTTTCTACCCTCCTCTGTTGTTTCTGTATTTATCTGGCTTACCTCCTCAACCTACACACCCACCCACACTCCGCCTGGGAGAGTGCTTTGGGCCTCCACCACTGGCAGCCTCCCATACCATTACATAACAGTACCAGCAACCAACCACATGCATGGAATGATTCTAGAATGTGGATGTAGGTTTCTAGTTTTTTGATAGAAAAACATACTAAAGCCCAGGACAGATTATTTTTAATTCTTTAAAATAAAACATGATCTTAATATTTTTGCAGAGAAAGCCCAACTCCTATCAGAGGGCGAGTTGGGGGTCAGAGAGGTATCAGGTCCTGCCAGTTCCTGCATCTCTCCAACAGGTTGAGTGAAATTTCAGGCTCAGGCCAGTTTCTGTCCCCATGTACCTCCCTATCCAGTATAGTCAGATCCCAGCCCTTCACACCCTTTTATCTTGTCCACTCCAGCTCGCTACAAAGTTCTCAATTCAGGGGGGTTGACAGCCGCCCCACTCCCTCCCCCACCCCAAACCAGTTAGAAGACCGACTGTTTACGACTGGCAGAAGGGGCCCAGTCCGCGTGGAGGCTCCATGTTTAGGCAATCAATGAACCCACCACAGCCAGCAGGCAACTGACAGTCCAGGGCCTTTAAAGCAATGCACAACACAGGACAAAAGCAGTCAAATCGCACCTTCAAAATCCTCTTTCAAAAGCTAGTGTGTGAGATTCTAGAACAATTGGGCCATTTTCTGGTGATTACTGAGCTGTGATGCCAAACTACCCTCCACCCACTGCTCCAGTCTGCTTTAGCGAGCCTAGGCAACATTTCCCTGTTGCTCCAGACATAGCCTGCCCTGTAGAGCCTGGTCCTGTCTGAGACCTAGCTCCTGGTCTACGATTCCCCGGGGGCTGGAACCGACAGCTGCTTTTTCGGAAGACCGCTACCCATCAACATTACGTACTCCCCCACACCCAGCAGTCTAAGAGGGTCTACCTCACACCTCCTCTTGGAGCTACTTGCAGTTAAGACAGGGCTTGTGTGACCAAGTACGACCGCTCCAGCGGGATTATGAAAGCAGCCGGCAAGTCATCTGGCTTTTTGCAGCCAGGAAGTTTTGCATCATCACACTGCAGCTACAGAGCTTCCAAAACCCTCTTGGTCAAATTCATTCTATTTATTCAAATCATTCTATCTCTATTCAACTAGAGTCAAATCCTATGCTGTTGCTACATGAAGCGTTTAACTTCCAATAAAGCTATGATAGAATCTGTACCCACCCCCTGTTTACTTACCAATAATATATCAGATAATAGAGAAAGTGTGATGATGGTGTGTGGCTATGGCATACTGGCAGTCAAAATGGGACTGCGGTAATAGGATTTGCTTCTTCTTCTGCTATTTGCAGGGTGCCTGTGAAACCTTAGTGTGGTGCATCGCGGAGCAATAAATACTTCCCTAACCCTAGGAGATGAATTAAAATCCACAGGTAGCCCACACTTACGACCACAGAGGGAACCGCGTACAGTAAACACGTTTCCAGAAGTAAAATGCTTCAGCAGCAGACCTTACAGACATGCTCCCAAGTGACCTGTCAATGACAACATCTGTATCGACATCACCAGGACTGAACTACACAGGACCTCTACACCAAGAGGAGTAGGAAGAAGGCCCATAAGATCATCTTGGACCACTACCACCCCAGTCACAAACTGTTTACTCTGCTACTCCGCTAGCCATCGGGCTCCTGAATAGCTAGCTTATACTGTGTACACTACTGTCACCTTTATACACAATACTATATCTTGTACATTTACTTTATTCTACTTTTATTACACATGTAAATATCTGTATAGCTTATTGTCTTGTCTTGTGTTTGAGTCTAATGTGCACTACAACCAAGCATATTATCATTGCTGCTGCTCTGTAATGTGTATTTGACAAATAAACATTGAAACTTGAAACTCAGACACACCTGAACAAATTAGTCTTTAAAATACTCTTGGTCTGGACTTTACCTGAGTGAATGGTTGTATCCCTCTGTACCATGCTGTAGAACAGCGGCCACAACATTAAGAATCCATACTCCAGAAAAAAAAAGGCAGCACGAATGCCCAAAGAGGTAAAACAAAAAATATATTCACAGGCCACTTGCTGAAGATAATTTGGGTAATCTTAGAGGAGCCCAGCCTTGTCGTCTCACCTCCAACTGGTGCACCACAAGTTCCACTGAGCTTCACATTTCCTCGCTCCGGGCTGCACCCAGGTGCTTGCTGTGACCGTCTACAAGTGTGTGCACGCCCCTACAGAGAGGGCGTGTTCCTTAGAAAACAATCAGTCCCTTACATCTATATCTTTATTCCTCCCCCCTCCCAATCCCTTAAAGACTCCTTAAATCCTCTCTTTTTCAGAAAGCTTTAGAAGGTCACTCGTCCCACCGGTTCCTCGTCTTTAGCAAGGTGCCCAGCCTGCACTCCTAGGATACTACATAACAAACCCATTCATTCGCTCACTGTTTTCATCTCACTTTTCTTCTATTCCCTCCTAGAGAAGTTATGCAATATTGCCTGGGGTGACTCCCCCTCCTCCCTCCTGCTACTGCGTCCTGATAGCCTCCCACACTTAACCTCGCTGGTCCACTGCAGACGTCTTGACCCCATTCGTACGCTGTGGAAAGTTCCTTGGTAGGGTTCTTGTTGACCGGGGGGGTGGGGGGGGGGGAGAGACCACTTTTTTTTTTTATCCAGTTCACGTGAGGTTGTTCTTGTGGGAATGTTTCTATCTAAATCTATTCTTTTCCTGGTAGAGCGCTGGCTTAGATTTCGCAATGGAGAGAAGTTATGTGGGACAGATTGGCCTTCCATGCGTTCTCTGTTTCACTGGTAAATACTATACTGCATGTCCATACACACACACACACACACACACACGTCTCCCTGGTGCGCTGAAAGCATCTTCAAGTTAGCTCATGAAGCAACATGTCTCTCCTCAGCCGTAGTATGAGCAGGGGTTGTTTAAGTTTGGGAGTGGTGGCCCCAGGCTCTGTGTGTATCACTGTCCTGTGGTTATTTATATTAATTCTTGTTTAAACCAGCTACAGCTCCACAGTTCTACACATTCACATAATGTTAGTGCTGTAAGTAGTAAGTTCCTCTTTCCCTCTTTAGGTGTTCTATGCAATCAATCATTGACCAGTCCATATAACCGCACCTCCCACTTCTGACAAGTCAACAGCAGGTGAAGTCAACGTGTCCCAGAAAACAGGATGGCCTACACCCACCCGAGAACAATAGCCACTATGACTGACTGTACATGACAAAGAGTGTGTGTGTGTGTTCGCGCACGTGTGTGCAGGCATGCCTCAGAACACCAATTCCTGCAAACATTAAAGAACCACTACTCTATAAAGGGCCAATGAGCACTTTTCTCCTTTTACTGCAATACAGAAGATTCATTTAGGAAAATGTTCACTTTCCGTCACACGTTGTTGTTCACATGGGAATGTGTTTTTCTGAAAAACTTGATGCTATGATATCACTGCATCATTCCTCGAAAGACGCACAGATTTGCGATTCAGGTTTTCCTCCTCTTCATTCTTTTGCTTTGTAGAGGTTGTTTTGCTACGTCTGTCGAGCTTTCTGAGGTTGTTGTCCCGTTTTGTCAGAGTCAAAATGCATCTTGGAGGTTAGGCTGCTTCATGGCCACGACAAACCAGTTTGATCTCAGTGCAAATCAGTCATGAGAACTGCAGACACGCTTTACTGCAGGAACAGTGCATGGCAGACCGAGTGCGATACCAGCTTCAGATAGCAAACAATCCATCTGTCTACATAGGGTGCCATAGCTGTACATGGACATGGAAAATCCTCTTAGTCAAGAGTCACGTATACTGAGTTCTTCTGTAATCTACAACACTGGCAAGTCTGAAACAAGACTTGCAGGGAAATTAGGAACAGCGGGAGTTCTTCGCCCCTTCTGTTCGCTGACCTCACTCACCTGCGCACACACCCGCACACAAAAAAAAAAAGCATGCACCCAACCTCAACACCTAATCTCACGGAAAGTAAGTCTTTAGAATGCTCCCTGTGGGGAGATAAGCTGCGTTCTTGGAAATGAACAACTTGCACAGACAAGTTTCACTTCCCTTTGTATGCGATTTAGCTTGGTGGAATTTATGTTCGAAATATTCCACCTGTGTGAAATGTCCGGGCAGCAATTCATTAAAATGTTCGACTTGAGCACAAAACAATGCAGTTTCCCAACAAGCCCTATGGCTAATATTAAAGTGAAAGTGGACAGAAAGGGGGAAAAACACGGTTGCAGGATGGCATTTATAAATCATCCAAATTCTCCAGTGAGACTAAATTGAGCAATTTATATTTTTATACTGGCTACCTGTCAGCACGAGGGTTGTACAGCAGAACATTAAAATCCTTCTATTAATGGTTAGTTTGTGACCATGGTAACATAAAGTTGCCCGTCTTGGAATCTGTGTTTTATTATGGGCCAATGCTTTGAAACCACCAGCTACTGCTGGGTGTCCCCAGATGGGTGCAATAAGTCTCAAGAGTCCAAAACACAACTGCAGGACGTGAGAAGCTTGGTTAGAGGTTAGAACCAGGGGGGGGGGGGGGGGGGGGGGGGGCGCACCCCCGCCCCCACAACACACCAGCCCCCCGCCGCACCACCCTCCTTCGCGGC
>JAOEHI010003162.1:0-10980 GCA_025447815.1 Percopsis transmontana
CCGAACCCCTAAGACTGACTCACCGAACCCCTGGGGTTCGATCGAACCCAGGTTAAGAACCACTGTCCTAGAATAAGGACAGCATTATGTCATCATGGTTGCCTCACTTATGCATTTTCAGTATACATTTCTCAATATATTCCTCTAAAAATCATCATTCAATACATAAAAAATAATTGCTAGCAGCCTAAAGACCGGCAACTCCTTAATATTCTGAGAGCTGATTTAACAGAGTAGAAAGGACATTAATGGATATTAAGTACCAAGAACTCTAAATAAAGAAGAGTTGAGAGGTGATAAAAGCACTTAGTATAAAACAGTTAATCCTTGATACAGAGCACAGAGAGAGAGAGGTACAGTACATTGAACAGAGGGAGAGAGAGAGGAAGTGGTCGTTCGAGACTATGTGATATCTGGGACATGTGGAATGTGAAGTATTTGCCATAAATAGGCCCGACCGATTGTTTGTCAGACATTTAGAAATCTATTTTTTCCTCAAGTTGGAGGGAATTTTTATTTCCATGTTCTGAATGGCAGGAAAGGGAAAAGGAACGGGAAAAGATAAGTGTTTAAACTTGAACATCTCGTTCCCACAAAAGGATTCTGGGTAGTGACGTGGTGAGGTGTGGGTGTAATAATTTTGCTTACGTATTTACGACCAGAATAGGCATTATTCCATGACGACTTCCAGGGAACTGGAAGGAGGATCACATCCCTGACAGGAAAGTGTGTAGCCATCATTCTGTTTACTCATCTGCTTTTAAGAGAGTGTGGGTGGTCTTGTATCCGTAGTACACTCAAAAACAGGTCATGTAATATCACATTCATTCATGAATCATTACTTAACATGTACAACTAATTATTAATCATTAATCATATAATCTGAATAAAATTCAACTTCATATAGAGTTTTTTCTACCATGTTCTTTCCTTTTAGTGCTACAGCTAACATGGGGCAGTGGTCTAGGTGTTCTAGGTGTTGGACTCCCAGCCAGAAGGTTGTGGGTTTGAGCCCAAGAGTTCGCCTACCTGTAAGCATCCTTGAGCAAGATGCCTAACCCCTATCTGCTCCATGTAATAGCAGCATGGAATTGTAAGTCGCTTTGGATAAAAGCATCTGCTAAATGACTTAATTATAATTGTAATTGTAACATAAGTAGACATAACATAACATAAGGTGAGGTAAGATAACATAAGGATGCAAAACTGGAAAAATGGGCCTAAACCGTTAAAACTGCTATTAACAAAGGAGATAACTTACTGCTAATTGTAATATTACTTCTTTAGATTGTTGTGATTGGATAGCAGAAATCTGAGCTATGGGTTTGTTCTCATCTGTCCATACGTCAGCAGGAGGGGACTCATTCTCCACGGTTACGTAAATCCACAGGGACAAAAGAGGTTTTTAATGGACGCACTCAGAGATCAGCTTCCATGAATTTTGAGTAATCTGGGAAGGGTCAAAGATTCCCCTCTCACTTCCTGCATAGTCATAGTTTCCTCAGCGCCGCTGTCAGGAGCAACACTGCCCCGAACACACACACAAAACACAAATGTACAAACACGCATGCAAGGTATCCACATACACAAACACGCACACAAGACGCTGACACACACACATACACAAACAAATCAGCTGTGGATATATCTCCTGTCCATGTGGCCACTGTGTGTGTCTGTTTGCATGTGTGTGTGTGTGAGTGTTGGTAAGTGCGTGTCCAGACAGTGTGTCAACAGTGTGACAGTGATAAAAGGATCGGAGGTATGATTTCACTGTTAAAGATATTCCTTTCAGGATATTTTTGACAATCACAGACGTCATCACCGCAGTTGGTCTGTGTGTGTGTGTGTGTGTGTGTGTGTGTGTGTGTGTGTGTGTGTGTGTGTGAGACATCACAGCTGAAAAGTCAAGCCTGGTTCCGGTCTAAACAAGGCATTTGTGTGACGTGTGTCTCCATATGTGTGTGGCAGCCAACTGTACTTAAAGACACAATGGTTAACAGTAGGGCTGGGCATTGGCAAGGACCTTGCGATACAATACAGATCATGATACATGGGTTACGATACGATTGTATCACGATGTATTGCGATACGATACATATTTCCGATAAATTGCGATACAATAATTTACTGAAAATTTTAAAATAGAGCTGAAAATGGCTGTGTACTGTGTTGTGTCTAGTTAAGTGAGATCGCAAGTTGGTTGTGTTTCCTGAATATTTTATTGTAGAATGACAAAGCTTGCAAACAGCATTTGTTTGATCTAAATCCTCACTCCCGGTTTTGTTTTTAAACCAAAGGGCACCCAAACATTGGCTTTGAAAGATGAAGGCGCTGCTCTAATATTTTCCGCCATATTTTCTTTCCTTATTTTAATGTATCGATACGAGGGGCTGGAAAATCGATACGGTATTGTGGAAAAAAATATCACAGTACTTAGCTGTATTGATAGTTAACAGTTATCCCAGATTTGCTAAAGCGCTGGCAGCGGAGTGCCAAGTCACACTCAGAAGGTGTAAGACGGTGAGGGTGGCGAATGTGGGAGAGTGTTTGTGTGTTGTGAAGTGCCATGTATGTGACAATGAAATCCCTCAACCCACCTATTATAGCCCCCGACAGAATCTGTGTTCACATCTGAGGTGTGTACGTCTTCGCTCAGAAAGAGAGAACAGAGGAAACATTCAGACAATCGTCAAACATACCAGCTGTGCCTGAGTCAGTTCTTACCCACAATAGGACTGGAACTATTTAAAGCCAGGCCAGGAAGTATGACAAAAATATCACAATTCACCAATCAAGCTGTCAATTCCTCCCCACCCCCCATTTGTCAGGGGCTGCCACTCATTGGCTGCAACTGGCCTTGTAATACATGGCCTACTGCCTCATGGGTAATAAGAAACGGAAATTCAGTTGAAACAGTGATGTAGAGTCGACGGTAGCAGGGCAAAAGGTCAAAAAATACAAATGATAATAGTATTAACCACTATTAATATGTAGTAATAAATATTTTAGGGAATATCCTGGTCCAAATCTCAAACATACTGGTGCATTTGTCAAAAACAGGAGGCCAAACATAATTTCTGTCAAGATATTATGCATGTGTACACTACATATTTAAATACCCTGCGGAAAAGCGGAGATTTCAAACACTCAATCACACTACTGTAGGATCCTACATGCTACCGCTTTATTTAATATCAGTAACAATAGGTTGTAAATACAACATACCAGTTACGTTACACCCTAATATACACCCTAATAGAAAGGTTAATCAGTTAGAAAGATTATCTAATGATGTTCCTATGTACAGTTTATTGCCTGGCCAGTCACCTCAGGCCAGAAACAACTCTCTCTGTGTAGAATGTACTTCCTGGACCAACAGAAAGCAGAGCCTGTTATTTAACAAATGCCATTCCCCGGAACACGCAGGGAATACAGGGAATGCTGCATGCTTGGAGCCCCGGCAGAATGTGTCTATCCAGCACAAATCCTCTATTAGGAAAACAGTTGCTGTATAGAGCCAACTGCAAGCCTTCCGGGGAGGAATTCTCTGGGTTGTTGTCAAGACTGCTCCCCCCTTTTCTCTACTCCCCTCCCCCCCAAGAACCCCCCTCCCCTTGACCTTTCAACCCCAGTCGCCCCAGAAAGTCGCTTTAGATGGGGAGACCGGTGTCAGCAAATCCAGCAGGATCAGCTGACTGATATGCATCCCCTCTTTCCGCTCTTGTGTGTGTGTGTGTGTGTGTTTGTGTGTGCCCGTGTGAGTGTGTGTCCTGCAAATTGGTGTGCATCGCTAAATCTGCTTTTGCGTTTGTTTGCACATGTTCATCACATTGTTTGTGTGTGGCTACATGTGTGTGTGTGTGTGTGTGTTTAACGGAGAGCTGAAGTGAATAGCGCGCGGACAGTAGTGTTGACCAAGCATCTGGGGTTTCATGATGAGGCATAAACGACCGGATGAGAGGTAAGAAACGTGAAGGAGACGAGCAGAATTGAAGGTGTGAAGGGATACAGGAGGCTGCTATGACAAGGACTTATGAAAATATGAATTTGAAGTATTGGCAAACCAAAAAATATTCTCTCGCACCAACCTCTTGGTGTATAAAAAAAGATTTATTCACAGATTTTGGTAGTAGTGTTTACTTTTTTCTATATATTCCAAAACCTCCCATTGTGGGCAGGGTATTTCTACACGTATAGTGTATATACGTGAGCAGATTGAGCATTTAGTCTCCAATCACCTGTGAATCTAGTAAAGCAAACCCGTAGAGAAAGCACATGCACATACATACACACAAATGGTTTGTGTGTTTGTGGTCACTCAGAATTCGTCTTAACTCTGCTCTGCCCCCTGTGGCCAAATAAATAAATGCTTCCGCTTTCATTAAAAATACTTACATACTACAGTATAATACCAAATAAGGAATAAACAGAGAAAAAAACAATAGAGGACTTTAAATTGACAAAGAAAGTATGTGCATGTGTGTGTGTACGTCCATGTAATGCTATTTATCCATATCTGTGT
Organism: Percopsis transmontana; assembly: GCA_025447815.1. Classification (NCBI taxonomy): domain Eukaryota; kingdom Metazoa; phylum Chordata; class Actinopteri; order Percopsiformes; family Percopsidae; genus Percopsis; species Percopsis transmontana. The sequence continues at coordinate 4,526 of JAOEHI010003162.1, forward strand.
GGCTATACAGTTTCTGTTTGAACATATTTTCAAATGGAGTGTATTTGTGTGATTGTGTGTGTGTGTGTGTGTGTGTGTGTGTGTGTGCGTGTGTATGTACGTGCGTGCCTGCAAACACATGTGTGCGTCTGTTAGAGTGGTTTCTGTTGCTGGGATGTTGGCTGCTGTCAGGCCAAGGGGACTCCCAGAGGAAGCCAGGCCTTGTTCAGTTTACTCTGAATGGTTCCCTTCCTGCCATACTCTGCCCTGCAGGCCAGTGTGTTTGTGTGTTTAGATAGAGTAACTATCCTGTAATGCAGCGGTTCTCAAACGTTCTGTTTTTGCTCTCCAAGCTGAGTATACCTCTTTCCCAGACTTTTTTTCAAGAAAAGAACATCAGTATCATTTTAATGCCGTTACATTTTAAGGGTTTTTCAAACACTGCAAAATTGTACATAAATACTCTAAGTATTTATGTACAATTTTGTAGTGTTTGACTGTAGATAGAAACAGAATAATGAAGGATGAGATCAAAAAATGCCCCAGGAACACACATTTTACATTTAGAAAAAGACCACTGTGTGCATTGTTATTGCAATTAAATGCTATGATTTCCATTTTTTCATACACGTACCCCTTGTAGTACCTTCAATTACCCCTAGGGGTACGTGTGCTCCCATTTGAGAAACACTACCTCAGGCCATGTGGCCATGCAGATATTATCTCTTTGTGCTCTTGAGCAAAGCATGGATAGTTCTCACAATGAAATTATAAAATGAAAATAGAAATTAATGTGTTTATATAAATAATTCCCTTGTGATAATAATTCCCATGTGATTTTTTTGTATGTGTGTGTGCGCGTGAAAACCATGTTCCAGTACTTTCCTCCAGAAGTTTTTCCTGGCAAAGAGAAGAGGCATCTCATACAGCAGTTTAGGCCATGTTCTGTTTCAGCCATTACACATAAGTACGGATTAGCCAAAGAATGCTATTGGGTCTTGGCTTCCAAAAATGTGGTGAAAATACTTCATGGGGATGAGCGGAGATCTTTTTCAGCTATGTACTGGTGTATCATGTCGCAATATTACAGGAATTGTACATGGAACGCAGCCAAACAGACTTCTTCAAGTAAAAAATAAAAGCTAAGACGCATTCCCCTGAATTCATTAACTAAAACGTCCTTTTAGTGATTATTTAAAGCACAAAATGCTATAAAACTAATGATAGTCTTTGAGTTTTAAATAATAAGTTCGACTTGATATTGCATGTTTTAAACATGTGATGGTTTCTATAAGCCAGTGTCTAAGCCTTAATCATAATGATAAACCTTTTTCCTGTAGCATTAAATGTGAACTTCTTTTCCATGCAATGGCTATTTATTTTATAATGGTAGGGGGATGTCTAACCACCACCGTATTTATTGCAATAACATCAGAACTTAAACATACATTCAACTGCAAGGATTAGGGTAGTATTGCAACAAATGTAATGTAATTGCACGTTGTTTCGCACATTCTTTTAAACCAGACTTTTTATATGTAAAACATCTCTATTACCCTATACTATTGGGAATATGTAAAGATGGAAGCAAGGTGAATCACTTGGCTGAGTAGCTTTTATTGCATGATGTATTTTACTAGGAGTGGTAAAGGCTTGATCGCCTAAGAACAATAAATTGAGGCCAATATTGGAGAGCATTGTGGAGTTGATCCTCCTCATACCGTCAATAGCGACAATATGATAAAGGCAAGGCTGCCATCTTGTGGTCATAGCTTGCCATTCTTTAATATCGTAAAGGACTTTAAATGATGGTTTTCATAAACCATCATTTAAACGTACGTTAGGTGTAATGTTTCACATCCTGAAATCCTAACTAAATCTAGGACCACATAGGATTCGTTATTTTATGTTTATGAGGGTATTAAAATGTATTTTTATGGATGTTTTGTTATGATGTCTGTTATTTCTTAATTTAAACAGAATACATAGATGTAGGGTAATGAACGAATGAACATTTACTTCATCATTTTATTTTTAAGGCTTAGATTCATAAATTTTATACAATATGAATTACTTTTTACCTTTTTTATTACCTTTTTTGTTCAGTTTATATATAATATATATTAAAAATAGAAGAAATCAACATGTAATTATTAAATACAAATTAATCAATAAATATTCACAATAACGAATCTATTATATCTTACAGTAGTAATAATAATTACAGTGTTTGTTTCAAAACAATAAAATTGAAAAGGATATGCAATGCTACAGTATTCCTCTTATTCAGACAGTGTTACAAAAAACACTATTTCTGAGGCTATGACCTAAACTTTGGATAGTGACAGTAACATACATCATTATCAGCAAACACATCACAGTCATAGTGTCTTGATAAGACTATATGTGTTCTTGAAAGTAACATCAACTAGGATACATGGATATTTGAACAAAATGTTCTGATATTATTCTTTATTATATAATATATATTCTATTATAAGTATCTTATATTTTTTTTAATTTGTAATCCAAAAAGACATAATTCAGCATCCTTAGTGAATTATCAGATTCAGGGTCTCTGAACAAAGGGGGTTAAACTGAGCTTGTGTAAGGCCAAGATACCCTTAACCTTAACACTCTTAATTATCTGGCTGCTATAGCCTGACAGGTATTACTTTACATCATCTTCTAACAGTTAATTTGTACCAGTCAACATTAACTTCAACACTACCTGTGCGCTTTCAGAAAGTGAAGTACTCCCTAGGGGATTTGTGATCCGTAGTCCCCCTGCGGTCATGTCGCCTCACAGGTTTCCCACATGCCTTGGCAGAAAATAGATGGCCTTCTGACCCTGGTGTGTCTTTGGTCCTGCTTTAGGTATGCCTCTCTTATTGAACCCAATGTACCAGTTATACTTCTGGGAACGATACGTGTTGTAGTGGTTCTCCTCGTACTTCTCCATGAAGTAACACTCGTCATTCACAGCTTGCTGAGAAGACAAGAAAAAAAGAGTTTTGAATTTAGAAGGTCGAACCAAAAGGCATATGCAGCCACAACGACACTTAATTTGATGAATAATCTGTATTAGGATGTGACACATTTACGATAGCCTGAATCATGAATGTGCTCATAGGTTACAGTTTTCCACTCTTACACAGATCTGTGGAAAATATTCTTGGTAAATCATAAGCAAGTGACTTCTTGATATCTTGTGAAGGCTTATATGCTTTCAGAAATGTGATCGTCTAAAATGTCTACAGAACTTTGTTCAGTGGTCAAATATCTGGCGATTTTAGCAATCATTTGTTTGATTAGGTTTCCCTTTTAAATCACATTGTGAAATGTCATTTTAACATCATGTAGAATTGCGGAGCTCACCGATGAGTGGAGGTAGCCATTTTTGTCCATGGCTAGGTACCTTCCTGTTTTCTCTCCTTTGATGACAACAACCCCTATGCTCACCACCTTAAGCCTCAGGATATCTGCGACGCATACAAACACGTAAAGATACGGAATACATGTTTTACTTTGGTCTTTACCTGCCTTTATGTGGTTGTCTTCAATGTGGTTGACCTACACTACATTTATTGGAGCATGTGAGTGGCATACATTTATAGATGCATGAGAAGAAATTTAAATAAAAGATGCATAAACAAAGTCATATGCATCTGTATTCTTTTCTATTTCTGAATTATCAAAACATGCTGATGCAAATGTTGCGTCTGCTAACCTCAAACTTCAGACTCAATCATGTTGTTTAAGTTTGTTTATTCCTTTTTGGAATGTCGAAAAGCAACAGGAGTGCAAAAATTTAATTCAAATGACTATCTTACCATTTTCAGTCTAAGGTCATGTGGGGACCAGAAGACTATTTTTGGGCACTAATCTGCCACAAACTGACTGAGAACATTACATTTTATTTACAGCAGCAGGCCTGCGGGAGGTTAGGCTGATAGAGCTATCCTGACCGACCGCACACATGGGAGTTCAGTCCAGTACAACCCCTGCCGGTTCTCAAAGGGACTTTAACAGTTTGTTAAGGATGTGCTAACCCATTCCCAATGATTATAAATCCTTTTTGGAATAGTTTTTCCAAAAGGCATGAATATATTCTACATAAATATAACTACATTGGCATGACTACATTATCAGGGCTTTAAGCCCTGATAATGTAATTCACCTTTAGTTGATTATTAGGTATTAAATCCACATTAACCACAGTATAAGTTACACAAACGTCTTTCCTATTAAGTCAAAACAACAGTATCAGTTATCTATAAACATTCTGTGTGAACATTTATAACATTAAAAAACCTAGTTGGGGCTACAATACTATACAGCTTGTATTACAGCATTTAATGAATGAATACAAAATAAAGACAGTTGGATTGTTAAATAGAGAAGTCTACACTAAACAACCTATAGTCTCCTCACCGTAGGGGTCGTTGTCCTGCCTGCCACCAGTAACAGTCCCATCAGGCTCCATTCTCAGGTGAAAGCCTCCATTCTGGTTGTACAGTCTAACTAGCGAACGGCATGGGTGTTCTCCACGGGACATGTCCAGCGTTCTCGGCCCCAGTGGCAGCATGGTTACTCGCGCATCAGACATCCCGTCGTGGAGCCTGGCTGGTTCCTCTCTGTCTGGAACAATTTCAGGAGGATTACAGGAGCTGCTCTCAGCACGTTGATGTCACCTGCTGCTCTGCGTATGATCTTGGAGAGCAGGCGGAGAGGTAAGGCAGCACACACAAGAAGCTTTCTCTCTCTCTATGTCTCTCTGTCCTTTTAAGGCACGCTGAGTTGCGTCTGGTTGAAGGCCAAGTCCAAGTAACACATGACCAATCGTGTTTACTCATTCACTTTGATTATTTCTTAAAGTAGGACAATATATAACCAACATCACAAACCACACCTGCACAGATACCTACGCGTATGTTCTTACAATGTATAAAGCATTACCTAGATAGCCACAAATATTTCTGAAGTGTAGCGGTAGGTAAGACAATCTTCCAACTCATCTATCAAGCCTAACAGCCTTTTCGCTGGCAAAGCACATTCAAGGAATCCGACACGAATATCCAGCCAACACTTCCTGTCTTTCCTCCTTCCTACCGGGAGCTGTGTGCTTGCCGAAAACACACCCAAAAAAACGACATTCCATAGCCCTAATGTCTCAATATTATAGTACTGCTGTCTGTTATAATTAGCTGATTCATTTGATGGCCAGAATTACAGCAAGAGTGAATTCCACCAGCAAAAGAAAGTGAGACAGAACGCTAAAGATAGAGTGAAAGAAAGATAAAAAGAAAGAAAGAAAGAAAGAAAAAAAGAAAGAAAGAAAGAAAGAAAGAAAGAAAGAAAGAAAGAAAGAAAGAAAGAAAGAAAGAAAAAAAGATGAAAAGAAAGAAAGGGCACAATTTAATAGGTAAAGACAGAGAAGCCCACAGTATAGGAATCCGCAGTCTACCCACATGTGGTCTGTTTGTCCAGGTTCGGGAGCCAGTCTTTCTGTTTACTGGATGTGAGACGACGGTGCCAAAAGGGTCCGCAGGGTCCAGGAGCCTCCCGGTGCAAATGACGTCAAGTGCTCACGCAGGGATCTGGACCGAGTGGGCGGCGACATTGACCTGTGTTACCGGACCTGTTTGCTTTTGTGTTTGCTTTTATGGTTATTGGTGTATTGGTGTGTGTGTGTGTGTGTGTGTGTGTGTTAGGATTAGATGCTATAGTTCAGGGGAAGACAGTGTGTTGATTGACGTCTGAAGTCATCTGTTGTGTGTTTAGCCTGGATAGAGTTATGATTTATCAATGTGTCCCTAAACATGATATATGTTATATAGCCTGAATATGACGTTTCCCTGGTCAACCTTCCTGCTTTACGTGCACACGCGAGGGCAAACACCTTGATATTAAGACAATAACACAATCCAGCCCACAATCTCACCACCTATCAAGCAGAGGTAGTTTCAGAAAGTAGAGCAACAAACTATTGTATATATACTGTATGTTCCAACCTTAAGAAAATACTAGGAATAAAAAAAACAAAACAAATGCAGACAGATTTTTATGTATGACAGATGTTCCTATCAGTTATTAAAATAAAATGTTCTCCTACCTCTGTGAAAGTCACGTTGCATTTGAGCCACCACGAAGTCCCCCTCTTTGCCTCTTTCGGAATGGATTTGAGGTGAAACTGGTTTGCGGTGCCGTGGCTTGTTCGTATTCTTCTGGGTTAATAAGTGCTGCTGAGTATTGAGGGTCTTGGCGCTAGTGTGTGTCTGTGTACATGTGTGTGTCTGTATTTGTAGTCTGCTCCATCACTCCCACCCCCCCTCGATCAACGTCAGAGTGTCCATTTCAGCAGGACAACGTCAAAGCTAAATTTACCAAACTTAGTGTAGGAGAGGAGAGAGAGAGAGAGAGAGAGAGAGAGAGAGAGAGAGAGAGAGAGAGAGAGAGAGAGAGAGAGAGAGAGA
>JAOEHI010003163.1:0-10979 GCA_025447815.1 Percopsis transmontana
CTCTCTCTCACACACACACACACACACACACACACACACACACACACACACACACACACACACACACACACACACTCCTCCTTCTGTGTTTAATAAATACAGAAAACAAAAATGGCACTCAGGTCAGAATAACTTCTAGGTGACCTTGTGGCCTGCCTTATTCGCTGTCAGGTCTGCATCCAAACCAAACACACACACACACACACACACACATACATACTATTAGCCCTATTTGTTCTTCTATGGGGTAACAGTACCTCTTCCATGCGCCGTGATGAATTGATCAAGTTACAAAGTCCAAGAGGCTGATGTGATCGTAATGGGACTTACATCAATAGAGCACTAAGGCAATGCTAGTGACTCGCTACCCAAGCAGATGGAGGTGTGTGCACAGTGCAAACAGACCCTTGTACTGAGGAGGCTAAACTGGAGCACTCTGAGCGTAAAAAAAAAAAAAATCGAAAAAGAAACTGGGCTAATGTCTGTTTCTCTCAGTAAATTGTTTTTTGATAAGGAAATATCTGGAGATAAGTGTTGTCACCATCCTATCTGGAAAAACCGGAAGCTAGCTTGATAAGTCTCTCCTGTAATCTAGGGGGAGCCAGGAGGAGTAGTAGGGATTGAGGAAATGCCGTCCGCTAAAGCAAAGCCGAGCTCAGCCACGGGTTTGCCGAAATTACGGGGGGGGAGGGAATTCAGCACACGTTAATATGAGCTCATAGATTTGATAAGGCCTTTAGATTGTCCAAACGGCTATCAGAAGTCACTCAGGATGAGTTTGGATTTGTTGACTTTTTGTGGTAATAGTGATAGCCCTTGTCAGTTGCCTGGAGACAATTATGTCTTCCAGTGCACCGTGCCAAAAACAAAGGCAGGGCTTCAGCTGTCTTGAGCATCACACACTGGGACCAGGGGATGGGTGCAGGCGGTCATTACCTGCCTCAAGACCCTTGTGGGGACCGCCTGTACTGAGGCCATTGGATTCTTAGGGCAATGTAATAATACTATACATTATTAATCTGTTATCTGTTTAACTGTCTAATCTGTTCAAATATGGACTGCTGAAACCTGTCACTGATAAGTTACTGATTTATATATTCACACGACAAGCTACATTGCTGTACCACAAATGCTTAAACGGAGGATATGTCTTTCATTCTGAATTTTGATATACTTTACTAAGAACACTATGTGCCTTACAAGTGGACATTTGGAGTACTCAAATGAGAGAGTGGAACATTCAAAGACACAAAACGGTAGACCATTTGCAGTTAGAGAAGTGACCCCCCGCCGGTTACCAGTGCTTTTCAGGGGTCAGTGTAAAGTAAACTCTGCCAGTCATGGAGCGATCTCCAGCCGAGGGTTGTCTCTGTGATCCCCCCCCCACCCCCCTCTCCACTGAGGCATTCCTCCTTCACAATCCCCCTTAGCCCCTCCACTCTTCCTTCCTAGCGGGCGGAACCCACCTTCTCTCCATTCCTTCCCCCCCTCCCCCCCTCCCTCCCTCCCTCCCTCCCACGTCACCCCTTTTCCTCTCCCCCTAATCCGTCACCCTGGGTCCTGCTCTCTGTCCCGGCGGCCCGTGCGGCCGGCGTCTCCTCTGTGGAGACAGCCTATCAGGGCCCTCACGTCATCTGTCTCCTGGGCCTGACTGACAGGCCGACCTCTGAGATTAGCTTCCGTTATCAGAGAGGGATTCCTGTCCTCCTGAGTGGATGCTCCTTTCCCCTTCAGCATAACACGGCCTGGGGTTTGGAACCTGTGTAGGGCCACTGAATCACTGCTACAACTGTTTATCTGTCTAGAAGACGCTCTTTTGGCTCACTACAAGGTCTTGTGTGACAGTACCAGACAGCGACAGACAACTAATCTACACCAGTGTTTACTTTTTGAACCACAACCCCCCCCCACCCCCAAATAAAGCATTAAAATAATAATAATAAAAAATCTATTTGGTCCAGACCCACACCACTGGTCCGGACAACACTCTCTACAAGGTATTGTGGAACAGTGTAGCAGAGAACAACAGTCCAGGCCATCTCATCTGCAAATGAGGAACGTTTTAGGGATCCTGAGATAGCCTCTCTTTACTATGAACGCCCAAAAGGTTAGAACTGTCCAGTAAGGCGGTTGAAAAACAGCATGGAAAAGTGTGGGGCTGCTATCAAGGGCATGGCCGACACAGATGGTTAGTTCCCAGGCTGTGGGCTAAGACCTTCAACACCAGCAAAAACAGGAAAGCCCCCCACCCGCCCCAGTTCAACTTGCAGACGTGCCAGGCAAGTATTCTGCAGTGAATCATTGAACATTTAATTTGAATAGAGAGCATGCCTTATCATATATAATTAGGTGTTTCTTCATATTTTTTATACAGTGGAAGCCTTTAAGTATTTACGTGAGTCAGTCACAAATGTCAAACGGTGACTCATGATCATTTGTTGAATCTAGAGCACACTACAGCAGTGGTCCATAGCCACAGCTTCGCTTCTTTGCTATAGGGATGTTGAATGCTACCAACGCTATAAGCCTTTTATAAAATCCTCTCTTTAACCCATGTGGACGCGAGGACACCTAACTAACTTGTCATCAGTCTTTGTCTAGAACACAGAGCACTGGGATATTTGTGTATCGTGTATTGATTTGGGGGTACAACCCTATGGCAGTAAAGGGAAGATAAATAAGTTAGGTATTAACTTTTTTTTATTTTTCCAGGGGTCACTCTGTGCCTGTTTCACAAAAAAACGACCCCCCTCCCCTCCCCTCCCCTCTTGCTTCTGCGATGGACTCTGGAATATTGATTTTTCTCCCTCAACAAAAAGGCCTTTGCAGTCAGTATTTCCCCTCTCAGCGCAGATAGGGCTGCAACATTCCTGTCTACTCCCTTCAAGGTTATACTGCCTGCCTGGTGGAGGCGAACACCTGGCAGATGTACACTCTGGTTCCACAACAACATGTCTTTGTAGCACTTTGCTCTCTGCACAACTTGGTTGCCTTTTTTTTCACTAATAGAAAAACAGCAAGAAAAACAAAGATTTGGGAGGGAAAACTCGAGGCCTTGGAGTTTGCTCTCTCTGTCTCGTGTGTTTTATAGGGAATAAGAACTCTTACAGTTGAGATACGTAGTTTAAATTGAGATAAGTAGTTTAAATTGAGATACGTAGTTTAAAGTACTAATCTAAACCCAACCTACTGTGTGTTTACTCACCAGGCTTGTGTGGTGCTTGTACCACAGTCTATCTCAGCGTAAGATGGGGTTGTTTGCGAGCTAAATGTGCTGTAGTTTGCACTCTTTGATTAAGTGTGTCTACTTCAGTGTCCAGCCTACCTGTAGTGGTGTGAAATTAATCACTTTTTAAGAGACAGACCACAGGTGTGGGATAGCTGGTCTCTTTCACTCGGCTATACTAATTTGAATTACTTTGAGAAGTTTGTATGCAGCTGTTCAGATACAAGCGGCTAATCCTACAATGTTGATTCCCAAATGTTTTACTAAATTCGGGGGTAATAGAAAATAAAGTTACTGGTTTATTGTATTATGTTTTTTAATTCAGTTATTACCTTAGAACACATTTTCAAACTTTTTTAGCTCAAGACCAAAACCAAAAATGTCACATGTCACATGCTTTTTTTATTTCAACAGAATGTCACTTAATGAACTGAGGAAAAATAATGAGTAATTTTGAATATTCAATTTTCAAATTGAAGATAGGCAACAGTTAAACTATTATTATTGAGCTGTAGTTATTTTAAAATTTGCAAAATTTAAAACAATAATTTAATTTAATTTCAAATTGTATTCCAAATAATTACAAAGAACAGTTATTTAAGAATAAAATGAAAAACAAAACATTGGAGTGGAACAAGAACTCCCTTGCTCTTCACAGTTAAATAACAATGACTTTTCCCCCACAGGATATTTGCTTTTATAAAAAGTAGAACTAGAATGATTGTAGTTTAGCTACCGTTCTATCAACACTTGACATGGCAATAAGTGGAATCAACAACACTTGATATGGCGCCAATGAAGCATCATATCAACTGCTGAATTTCTGCTGACGCAGAGAAAATCGGACTAGATCAGACTATAATAGCACTGGCCCTATAGTGAAAACTTGCTTGCTTGCAACATTTAACTGAAATTCATTTTTAACACATTTTAGAAATTGCATGATTGATTTTGAAATAACTCCTTCCTGATGCTTTAGGTGTTTAGTGTCCAGGCATCTTTTAAGCTTACTTAGGCTTCAGAGTTTCATACAGTACCCCTACACATACACAATGGTGCTTTATCATTGATTCTGATAACTGCTGAATTCCAGTTGTTGCATATAATGTTTTGCCATGTTACCGCTGAGCACCAGTTAGTTTGTTAGGACTCATCAGCTGTAGTACTGTAATTACAGTGGAGAAGTGACCTTACTCTGAACTACTGGTTCTCAAACCCCTGAGGGGTCGCAAGATGCTTTTAGGGTAGTCGTGATTTACCGGATTTCAGTATTTTGATATCTACAATTAGAATTAGGTCACATAGAATACACTTGTATCCAAAGTGACTTGCAGTGAGTACAGGTACAAGAATTAAGGAGCAGGTAGGGGTTAGGCATCTTGCACCAGGATGCTTACAGGTAGGCCAGATATTGAACCCAGGAACTTTCAGGTGGGAGTTAATGACCCTAACCCCTAGACTATCCTTCCTGATATTTCTAAACTTTTTAAATTATAATATCTAATGTTGTTTTATATATATATATATTTATTACAATGCATGCATTCTTCAACGAGTTTTATGATTGTTTTTGCTGTATATTCATATGGTGTTATGTTATGCTATTAAAATAAGTAGTTTGTGCCTGTGACTTCTAGACAACATTAGGCTCACCTCTTTTATCCAAAATGGATCGAGAAACCAAACAGGAAACGCTTTTTGTTGCTATTGCTTCATCCTTTGACTCTTTCTTTCAATAATATGTTGTCGCACCTCTATTAAAATACAAGTGAATCGATAAAGTCTCAGCATCAAAAGCACTTGACAGTTTACTGCCCAGGCAAAGGTTGCATCTCAATGGTTTATAGAATTATTAAGTAAGCAATTATGATAACCCACTGTTTTAAAGATAATAGGATGATAAGGTTCTGACAAACGTACACTAGAAGTTTGCCCTAACGCTGCTCCTCGAAAACAGAAATCAATATGTTCTGTGTTGGGGCCACTGTGTCCTCTTGCCTGCTGGATGTTTGTTTTTATTTCAGTTAAGCATTAGATGTACCCGAAACACAATTCACAAATAATGATATTCACACCAGAGCTCCCTATCACATAGGCTATATATGACCCTGCTTGGCTAGTGGCATTTTATCAAGGCTCATAAACCTTGAATGACTATATATTGATAAAGACTGTTTAAAGTGTCATTGTAACGATAACATTTGCACTGTAAATGCAGCTCACAGGCTCCAGGCTTCCCAACTCCAGTCACACTGGGACGATAAGCACCATGGAGCCTCACGGCCCCGCTAGCATCAATAGGTCATAGTTCGTCTAGAGATTATTTTGTTATTGTTCAAGATGTCAAATATATATTAATAAAGTCACAATAATAAATAATAATAATGATAAATGACGCATTGAGAATTATCTGTCCTGATTTGTTTGTAAAAATTATCTGCATTATGTAACATACAGTATACTATACTGATCTAATCAAGGTTTTCTCAAACACAAAACAACAACAACAAAAATATCCCCTGCTCTCACATTAAATGTGCTGGCTGCAAAGTCAATGTAAAAATAAAGTTATTTTATTTTAGACATTTAGAACCTACAGATACAGATTAGTTACTTTATTTGATAGAGAATAAAATATTGACATAAAATAAATCTCCTGTCCTACATTTTGAAGGTTTCAGCTTTGCAGCTGTAAAACTCATTTATGTCATTTATGTTTGTGTTCTTTTTCTGCTGTTAATACCGCCTCACAGTGTCAAGACTGGGAGAGCAGTCTTGACACTTTGCCCTGATCAATATCAACACTAAAATAGAGCAATGGCGTGTTGGGGGCCTGTATGCTTGGAAGAGGGAGACATGGGATTTGTATAACTTTATTAGCTTTATTGCTTTACTGCAGAGGTGAGGCCCTTGCTCCAAGTACACCCACCCTCCACACACAGGCCCCCAGTAAGGCCCTTGTTTCTTCGACCTGCCTCTGTCCAGACAGCAGGAGTGCACTTTGCTCAGGCCAGCCATAAAGGCAGACCATAAATGCAGCTCTGCTTCTGAACTGAGTGATATTAGAAAGACACAGGACCTTCAATCAGTCTATGACCGGTCCCTCCAACATGGCAGCAAATAGCCAATAACTCACAAGTTATAACGTCTTCTTTCCCCATATTGTATGGCCTTGTGGGTAGTTTTAATCAAATGGATAATTAATTTCTCAAACTGTGAGGTTTTAAATTGAAACTTACTGAACTTAAAACATGTCTGAAATTCTAAAAGATCTTAAAAAATGTTGAGTAAACGTTAAATGTACCGTATTTAGAAATGTCCAAAGCACTAATACGATCAGGAGAGCCTTATTTAGATGAAAATAAAATCTTTAATTGAACATTTTGTTAGGCATAGACCCTATGATGATGCCAAATTAAAAAAAATATATATATTTGAGGACCAAAAATCAGGCCAAATAAAAAAAATTGTTTTTGCATTAGACCAACTTGAAAAACGAGATTTTCAATATTGTGTTTGTTTCAATATTTTATTTACATTAAGTGATGATTTTAACCTCTCCTATATGTTACATTGTCACCTTACTTGTATGTTTGATTTTTTCTGCATTTTTGTGTGCAAATAAACCTAAAAATAATTCATTTTTTTTAAAGTAGTTATTCTTACACATCCATAAAATATTTGGTAAATTTCCTAAACATGGATTTCCACCAAATATTCAACAGTTGAATTATCATTCATCAAATTATATAGAAAATAGAGGAAATATAGAAAATGACATACAGCATGATATAGAGTAATAAGTGTAATAAAAGTAACTTTTGCTTAAGCAAATTTAATTTGCCAAATGCAGACTGGTAAAGCTAATCATTGCTAAAGTTCATTCATTCATTTTCTTTATATATTTATTTCAATTAATGTGGCATGTATTTTGAATCATAAATATACAATAGTTCCTCAGTCCCAGACAGGTTCTAAAACAAAAAAACGTATTCCAGGTTTTGGCCAGGGTTTATTGCTGCTTATAGAGGCTTGTTGAGAGTATTTAAGCATGAACTAGATCATAATGGACCCAAAAAGGTTCACCCAGTTGATTCTGAACTGTTGCCTATCTGGCTGGTGGCAGAACTATACATTGGGTGATTTTTTTTTAAATCTTCTTATTTATTTTCAGGCGACCCGCAAATCTGCATAGCTCTGTTTAGGTCCAATCTAATATTATACCTTCTCCATGGCCAATAATGTATGCCAGAGGCCTTTTTCGGGTCAATTACAAGTGATTGGACCCATAAAGAACTAAAGTAGAATGCTCAATGAGTCACTCGACTTCCTGCTGCACTCAGAGGGTTGTAGCAGGGATGACCTACATCAGCAGGTATTGGATAGACTGCCACCTTGTGATGTGCACTGAAATGTGCAGTTGAAAACCCTGTGCCAGCTCTACCACTTCCTCCACTTCATAGTGAAATTACAGGGATGTGAATTTAACATGGTCTTATACAAAGAACCCATCATTCAAGTCATAGGTTCAGAGCTGACAGGACCAAAGCTTTCCTCTTAGCTGTAGCTGTGTTGACTCTGTCAGCTGGACTCGCGCATGAAGTCGTTTCACTTGAGCGGTCACACGAGAGACCTCATTGAGAGATTCAAAGCCATTGTCCTGGTCATGACGGCCACCCAGAGGGGGGGTCCATGAGGTAGACAGGTGTATCTAGTTACTGTATGTCTATTATACCCATCTATGTAGGTAGGACACTTTGAAAGGGTCATTGGCCCGAAAAGTTTGACTGCAACTATTTTGACAAAGTTGCTGACCCTCCTCACTCACTCACACACACACACACACACACGCTCCCTGCAGTACCGGCCGTCTCCATCCACTGCCCAGCCAAGCCTGCAGTGCCGGGTCACTTACCCCCAGCGGGCAGCCCCCGTGGATTAGCTGACCCCTGACAGGGGAGGTAACGACCCCTGCGGTCCAGCCAGCAGTCGGGCCTCTTCTTCCAGCAGCTGGTCGGGGAGGCAGGGGGAGGGGACGGACGCAGGCGGTGCCTTCAGGATCAAGCTCAGGCCACAGGGGAGATAGCGGTGTCTCCGGCACCCTGACAGTCTTGTCAGCGTGGCAGCAGGTCAGGTCTGCTGCTTGCGAGACAGTGATGGATGACTGGGCAGGCCCGTCAACTACCTGACACCTGCAGTTTGTCAACGCAAGCACAGGTCTAGGTTTATATTAGGTTTGGTGGGCGTTTTATATCATCGCTGCGTTTGATTGGTCACGTTCTTCACTCAAGTGTCGGTTCACGTCTAACCAACAGAGTGAAGAACATTTTCAGGCAGGCTGTCAGGCCAAAGACAAGTATGTGAAAAACATGCCTTGCCAACAGGTACACCACAAGATCCGTGCTTTCCAACAAGTACTGACATAAACTCAGAAGTCCAAGGGGCCACGCCACCTGACCCAGAGAGAGACTTGCTAGAGGACCATATGAAGACTGTAAAGGCTTAATTGAAAAACACACGAAACCTTAGGGGTTATAACAAGGTGGCTTTATGTCTCTCCTTCGATCTCCATAGACAGAGAGAGGATGACAGTATGATGAATGTCTTGTTATGAGGAGCTCCGTAGTACTGCCGCATGGGAGCCAAGCAAGAAATATGTCCAAGTTATGAATGGGCCAGTCAATGAGGTAGAACGCAAATGGCCTCTGGTCATAAGTTCTTAAAGATAGGGTGATGGCTTGGGTGCTGTCACATTGTTCACCAAAGAAGATGCATCACTCCATTGGGGTATAGTCTGAACACTCCCCAGGGACTTTTTTCTACTTCTCTCTGTCTCTCTCTCTCCGATTCCGATTAGCATAGCTGACTTATCACATGTTGGTGCCGAGTTATTAGGTGTTAGCATTTTCAATTACCCCTCACCTCCTGCTTATACCGACTTGCCTTCTCAGTCAGTCAGACGCTTCACAGCAGGAGAAAGGCAACAAAATGGTAATTCTCTATCTCTAGATGAAGCCAAATACATCTGAGCTAAACTAACAACAAATATTAAGCAGCCAATTAACATGTCAATAGAAGCTTTAAAAAAAACAAAATAATAATAATAATAAATAAATAAATAAAAAAAAATAAAAAAAGTGAGACACTCAGATATATGAAAACAAAAACAGCATTAGAGAGTCCCAAGTTTCGTTTAGAACTTTATTTCAGCTATATGGTTGTTTTAACAGCACTTATCAGCAATACAGCGTGAACGGCTTTCATGATACATGTACTGCATACATCAAACATTCATGCCAAAAAAAAAAAATTACTACTAACATTTTCCACTGGGACAGTCTATTGAAAAGAAGATACAAAAGAGACCTTTCATAACAACCTTAACAAGACAGCACTACCATAAAGCATTTTAGTGCCTCTAGTGTTATCATGATCAGTGGAAAAGAATAAAAAACGGTAGTCAAAAATTTACTTTCCATTCTTAAAAACAAAAAAAGTAAAAGTGGAAAAGGCCCCTGAGGGCGAGCTAGATGGCAACCTTGCAGATTCTGCAGAGAGGTATCTAAGAGCCTTTTTAAACAGGCCACCTCTGTCTGCAGGACCATAGCTTTCTTCTCAAATAAACACTGGTGAAAATATAGACAGTAAAATGTCATATCACAAAAAGTTTCTACTGAAAACAAACAACCAGAAAAAAAAGCAACAACAAAATAATATCAAAGCACAATGTGCTCGATTTTGATGATTTTGAGGCTACATTTTAGGTAGGCAGTGGCACCTATAAATCCTATTGGTTTTGGGCAGCGATAACAAAATAATTTACTCTACAATTTCATCTTAGTGTTCTAACAGATTGTACACTCCAGCTTAATAAATGTTGATTTCTGTAAAAAGAAATACATTTAAATATGAAAGTAATACAAGGTAAAGAGCACCTTCTCCTCGTACAGGTCATTTAATAAGTAACATTTTGGAAGCAAATGGCACAGAGTAATCAATGGTAATTAGCAATGCTCATAAATTCATAATTTTTTTGTTTGTTTATAAATCAGACAATACCAACGACTGTTTTACATCAAGTTGTGATACATGACACTCTTACAAATGGTTGCATTGTGTGCTGTAGTGTAGGGATGAGAGCTACAATGACGAGAGCGTCCAGTGAAGGCTCTCGTTTCTCGTGTATCCCGACTGGCTACGCAGGAATCTTTTGCAGCATTCAACGCGCGCCGCTGTTCTCGGTAAACAAGTTACAGGTGTAGTGTGCTACCTAGCCACTGGACTGCTAGGGTTGGGATTCATTGGTGAGTTTCAAGAGGGAAGTCTGAGCAGAAGAAACTTGAGCTTTTCCTCAGCAGCCCCCACCCACCCCATAAGACTCACGCTAGTGCAAAACTGCTAACGTCTGGTCTTTAACTGTAAGGACAGTAGGAACGGTCTGTCACCACACTATAAATACACAGACACGTATTGAACAGAGTGACGCCACACACAGAGCCTTTGAAGAGTGTCACAAACATGTGGCAAACTGTAATTCAATGTTAAGTACTGAACACCCACCTCAGTAGCTTCCAATACCAATACGCTTGCATAAGAGAATACAAATACAATATTAATAACAACTGGGCTCAACCTGGCATCAGAAACCCCTTAACCGACATTACGAAGCCAATGACAAAGAGTGGGGGGGGGGGGGGGGGGGGGGGGGGGGGGGGGGGGGGGGGGGGGGGGGGGGGGGGGGGGGGGGGGGGGG
>JAOEHI010003164.1:0-10978 GCA_025447815.1 Percopsis transmontana
CCCCGCCCGCCCCCGCCCCCGCGCCCCCCCCCGCCCCCCCCCCCCCCCGCCCCCCCGCCGGGCCGCGCGCCCCCCCCCCCCCCCCCCCCCACCGAGTAAGAGCTCTGCTCTGATTTCTGTGCTGGATTGCCCCTTTGAGTTGAAACCAGGCCTTACAAAAACACAGTTGTTCTGAAACACAGAGTGCGCATATGCCCCTCCCACACCTTACTGTAGGTCCAAGAGGCTGGTACTCCTCTCTAGCTACTACAGAGCTCATAGGCTGATGTGTTCTGGCGGATGTGTTTAGTGCACAAACAGTGGGCTGGGATGAGTGTGCCTTTATAAAGTTCAAAACACCAAGAATCATGCAGCAGCACACAGATACAAGGTGAAAGGAAAAGTTTTTTTCACATAAACAGAAAAATAAGTACAATTGAACAAGTCTGCACATGCCTCTTGGAGCCCCTCCTACATGCACAACTAAATTCTAGTCTGAAAAGAGTAATGACGTCTCACTTAGATAACTGCCATGTTCGTTGATAGCTGCTGCACATGGTCCCGGTTTTTCATCTACCCTACCCTGCATCTTATCTGTTTGGCAATAGTAGAATACCTGCAGCAGAACACTACATCCTTACAAAACTAATGCCTTGCTCAAATGAGTGACTGGCCAATAATTTGTACACCTTGGAAGAAGTACACCCATGGATTTCATTCATTATAGAGCAACTAAACCTTTTTTCTGTACTGTATTTTGGTCTAAAGGATTGATAATTGATTCAGGTTAAATTCTTGACAAAATAATATGTGGTTGTTTAACTTCATATTTTTTGAGAATGATAGCATAGCTTCTGCCTTTGGTAATTTATAGGCCATGGTATCTGCAGGAAATGTTACAATGGTACAGTGTTTATTTGTTCACTTTAAGAGTATTACAGCCATTTGGAAATGTGTTGGTCTATTGAGGCTGATTATATAAAAATAATGTTATCAAGATATTTTCACAATTAAATGGGACTTTCAAACTTTAGCAGATTCAAATTCTGTTAGGAACCGGTGGGACGGACTTCTGGCACAGACTCAGACACTGAGGTAGATGTAGTTTAAAGTGCTTTAATATATAGTGCTCCTTTAACATAAAAACCAAAAGGCAGGTACAATGTCCAAAAACAAACACAAAGACTGGTATGCCGTGCTACCAGGTAGGTCCAGTGCAGTGTGGGAATGCCGGGGAGGTTATCCAGGTGGATGGTGACAGGTGACGGAAATGCTCTTCTGCCAGGTTCCAGGAGTTCAGGTCTGGTTGGGGAAAAAGGCAAGCCGGAGGTAATCCAGAGTTAGCGTTGTGGGTCATTAATTGACGTAGAGAAATTTACGACCTGGCGATGAGTGTGATTGGCGAGTGGCTGAAGACTGGTCTCTCCACACCAGGTTCCAATCAGCTTGGCTGAATGAGCAAGAGAGAGAGAGAGAGAAAACAGGGCAGGCAAGGCTAGACAGAGCCAGTAATCCCAACATGCGGATGAGTGACAGGGATGGCTATCAAAAGCAGCCCATGAAAAACACCAGCCAAAAAGCTGGGGAGTTGAGGAGAGGACTCATTCCTCCTCAGTGTTTTGTTTGATAAACATCTGTTTGATTTGAGAAAGTCATTTATTTTGTCCTGTGTGAAGTTAAGGTATAGTTTTATTAAAAGGATTATTAAGGCAAAACTACAATCCTGTCACCTTGTCTCCTGTGTGTGCTATTGCTGAGCTGTAAGCCTTAGCTAGACCCATCCCCCCGGTGAAGTTACACGGTACAGTACAGTACATTGCTATGCAATGCATTTTTTATTATTTTATTTGGGACAGTTGATATATTTAGTGATGAATGATTATACATGGTATTTACATATTTGGTATTTAGCACAACCATGCAATAAATGCATCATATAGGGCAGCACGTACCCAAAGTTACTTGCTTAGGTTGCAGTAACATTGAATTGGTCTCACAATTGATAATGGGCTGTGGAGACTTGGACTTGTCAATGTTTCACTTTCTTTCATTTGGGACACCTCATACATTTAGTAATGTAACACACGGACTATGCATGGTATATTTACATATCACTGGATTCATCACAACCCCATCTTTCCAACAAGCCATCATATGTGTTTCTATGACAATTCCTGGCAAAGCAACTAAAAATTAGATGAGAACATTCTGCATAGATATTCTTTTTTTGCATGTTTATTTTAGGCTAGTGTTTATAGTTCTCTATATATTACACACATCAAGATATTCACATCCAGTTTTTTTAATAGGTAAAGGCACTTCCTGGCTACAATTAGGTCAAGTTTCAAAGCTGTCAGAGCTTGTATTATTAATCTACATGAGTTTATTAATCTACATGAGTTTATATGTCTTGACTCTCATACGGCCAGGCTATATTTTTGTTCTATTTTAGGTTCTGGGGGATCAGGGCATCAGTGAGCTCCTGGTCAGTCTGTGATGCTACTTGGCGCCGTCTGATGCACCGATACATAAATTCCCAGAAGTTCTCAATTGGATTCAGGTCTGGGGAACGTGAAGGCCAGTCAGTACCTAACAGCAGTCAGGGCATCTGTGAAGAGAACAGGGATCCAATGGTGGACCTGCCAATTCTGGTGTTCTCTGGCAAATGCCAATTGAGCTGCATGGTGCTGGGCTGTGAGCACAGGTCCCAATAAAGGACGTCGGGCCCTGATGCCACCCTCATGGAGTCGGTTTCTGACAGTTTGGTCAGAAACATATACACAGGTAGCCCACTGGAGGTAATTTTGTAGGGCTCTGGCAGCGCTCCTCCTGTTCCTCCTCGCACAAATGAGCAGATGCTGGTCCTGCTGCTGGGTTGATGCCCTTCTACGGCCCTGTGTAATGGCCCATCTCCTGGTATGTCCTCTTGAGACTGGACTGGGAGACACAGCAAACCTTCTTGCGACGGCATTTATGGATATGCCATCCTGAAGGAGCTGGACTGCCTGTGCAACCTGAATGGGCTGCAGGTAATGAAAAAGACACTAGCAAAATGCAAAACTAGAGAAGAATCAGTCAGGAAGGATAAGTAGAGAGAGCAATTGCATGTGGCCACCACCTGCAAAACCATTCGCTTTTTGGGGGTTGTCCTGCTGTTGCCTCTCCAGTGCACCTGTTGTCACTTTCATTTGCACCAAAGCAGGTGACATTGATTCACAATCGCTTATGCTTCCTAACTGGACAGATTTATATCCCTGAAGTTTAATTGACTTGCTGTTATACTGTGATGATTACATGTTCCCTTTATTTTTTTGAGCAGTGTAGTTATTTACCAAGTAATTGAATTTAATATAACATTTTATTATAATACTCACATTCAATGCCACAATCTCAAAGTCGTTTAATATAGCATTCATTTTGTAAAAAAGTATGAGTGGTGGTCCAAAGCGGTTTTCAGGATCCAAATGATCTGCCCGAAGGGTTGGCGAAGAGCCAAAATGAGCTGCAGGTTCAGAGGCTGCACTACATATGTGATTTCTTAGTATTGCTAGCAGTAGCTGCGGTGATGGTTTTATGAGCTGCCGTTGGTGAAGAGCTTTGCTGTGCACAGAATTGTGCTATAAGCGCCTGCTGCTGGCTGGCTAGCACATAAGACGTGTTTCGCACTCTTCATATGGGAGTCCAAAGCCAAAAGTCCCATTATTCCCTTCTTAAAGGATTTTTGCCAAAAACAGCATTGGGCCTCACGGTCATCGCCTGAAAAAGGCTTAACCCACTCTTTTGGATTCTGCTGCCACTAGTGTTAAAACGACACATGCCCATTCTGAGGCGACGAGCTAACGTTAGCTTGTAAGTAGCAAGTTGTGAGATGTGTTTTCTTTCCTGACACCAGAGCTCGCACACTCCACGGTCAAGAGCATAAAGAAATAACTGACGTAAACAGAAAATACATTTGTAAACCGTTTATATATTTCATATTTATGGCATTAAGGTATTCATTTACTCCTAGGAAAGGACAAGAAGAAAATGTGTTAACGAAATTCAGTACTTTGTCTAATAAATTCAATACCTTTTTAAGGCCTTATTTTGAGAATATTAAATTCACTGGAAATAAATATTTTGTATGTTTAGAACACTAAGCCACAACGTAAGCCAACACTGTAAGCTTAACAGGATATCCCTTGCCGTAGGGCTTCGCTGTGTCGCACATGCAACAACCCAGCAGCTCAGCTTTTACTTTTTTTACACACAACCATCATATACCACGGTGAAATGTGAGGACAGTATGAAGGTATGAAAAAAACAGATACCGCCCAAGCCTACCACTCGTATTGGAAGCAGGCACCAATAATTGTCCTGCGTTTATTAGCCTATAGTACGATATAAAGGGGCTGAGGGACATGGTGGTAAGATGCATCTATATTCCGGCTAGGTGGCTCCACCCGCTGTCCATTGGTAGCAGTACAGGCGTGTAGTACAGTGGAACACACCTGCGAGCAATCTTCTCATTAGAGGGAAATAAAGGAGAGCCTAGGTGTAGCTCAGTGTGGTTCCATGTGAGCAGAGAGACGGGACTCTTCAACTCTTCTTCCAAAGTCTTTGTAAGGTTATTGATATGAAGAATAATTTGAATGCTGAATCTTTGTTGTAACTAGGGAATCCTTACCAGACAAATTTATCCTACAAGCTTGAACAGACGCCAGCTTTAGGAGACATACATAGACAATGGAATGTGAGTTATCTAAAGTGCCCTACCAACTTGGACTGAGACCAAGAGACATATGCATATAAGGATTCACTATGCTGGGCGGCGTCTTGTGCGAGTCTATAATCCTAGAATCATATAGGCACACAATGTAAATACTAATTCTTGTAGTCTCCAACTAAGTAATTCTAGTGCCTATCCAACATCACCATATCTGGGGAAAATCCACCTAATAGTTATCAATGGTGAGCTTTTGGTTTTCAAGGTACGACCAGAGCTCGAAATAAGGATTTCCTGTTGTCCCAAGGACAGTAAAAACAGCACCTGGGACACAAAGATACAGAGTCTGGGACAATTCTGGGACAGTAGAAAAACTTATCATTACAAATGAAATTGTTACTTTTATGTGTCATGGAATATATATCATTTTAATTTGTCAGTTGTTCATTTGTACATTGTTCACCGGTTCTGAGTGCATACAGCAACTTTTGTGTTACTTGTAACACTAAAGGCCCAATGTCGAGGGCCACGGTTCGCCACTGCAAGGCTGTGAATATCTATAGCTCCCGTACCATTAATGCATCACATGCACATGTAAACTATCATCGTAGTCAAATCTGTCATTATTAAACATCAGAAGTATGATTAATTTATAGTGCATTTTATTTAAATGATTAAAATGAATTTATAGATTAATTTATAATGTCGTTTGTTTCTATGTGAAATGTGCGACTGTGCAGTAATGTAATGTGATTAATGGATATATAAATAAACTTGACTTTTGAGTATTTATTTTATTATACGATTATACTATTTTACATTATTATAGTATTATTATATTATTATTGGGATCACCAATAATGATATAATCTGGCCACGAGACACTGGGGCTTGGAAGCAATTATACTACTAATACTAATAGGAATAGGAAGATAATAGGAATAAGATCATATTTTACCACACCATATCCTGTGCAGCTTTAATCATACCTTTGTTCTGCTACTGAATGTTTTGAGATTACCGTCATCAGTAATAATAAGCATGTAGGCCTACAGTGTGATGTTACATGTTATTATAATTTCACTCAACTGTATTACAGAACCCCAAATGTCTGCCTCAGCAGAAAAATCTAAAATCTCTAGGGCAGGGGTGCTTTTATGGCTTGAGATCTACTTTTTCAAAATCCATTGTAGTAAGATCTACCACCAAAAAAAACAACTGACAACATTATGAGTTACATTATGAGTTAAAGCTAGGGTATGCAATTCTTTTTTAAAACATTATTTGTCATATTCGTTGAAACTGACTTTGTGGGTGTGTGGGCATGGTTTAGCCTGTCTGTGTGTGGAAGGGAACGTGGGGAGGTGTGGTTCACGGGGCTAGGGGACAGGTGTGGATGCTTGGGTAATCACTTGTCTCCCTTTTTAACAGTAGGGCCTACAGCTGTGGAAAAGGAGAGGCCAGAGACTGAACCTGGCGGGAGACCAAGCACCCGGATCTTGCTTTTTTTATATGGATGGTTATTTGTTAGTATCATGAATTAGACATATGTATCGCTAGCCAACGTATCCAAAGAGTATAGAAGCAATGTAAGTTCTGTGACGCATCTTCCTACTTAGCACGCACAAATGCAATTACCTACACCTGTGCACATGTCTTTGAAGGACTGTACACAGATCCTCCAGGGGTTTGTCGATGGTTAGTGAAATATTTCCGAGTAAAGCAGCGTAGTTCTCAACAGTGATTGACAAAGATAAAAGGGGACAAGACATAGTCTGTACTAGTATCTTTTTTTAAACTTACCCAAATTGATGTGAAATTTGACTGAAAATTTAAATGTTCTGAATGCTATTACATTGTATGATGCCTGTACTGTCACGACCCCACCTGTTTACTGGTCTTGTCTCTTGACTTCCCATGAGTCTGTTTCCCTGTTTCCCTTGTGTCTGCCTTGTTCCTGTGTTCTTCCCGGCCCCTCCCTTGCTCGTTTGTCATTGTCGTACCATGTCCATGTAAGTTTGTTTTGTGAACCGTTTTGTTTTTTGGCTTTTCCCCGAGCTTTGTATTTTAGTTTTGGACTTTGTTTTTCCGTTGCACCCTGTTTTGTGTATTTTAATTAAAAACTCCCAGAACCACTGCCTGCCTCCTCACCTGTGTCTACACTTGGGTCATGCTCTGCACTAGCCCTGACATGTATGAAACACCTTGGCCTTACGTTATCTAATGTTTGTGTGGATGTGTGCTTTTAATATTGTCTTATGTCTGCAATGTAGTTGTGAGCAAGTGTTTGACTGTATGTCACTTAAATGTTATGTTTGAACAAGACATTTTACAAATGTGGTGATGTAGCTTGTGTGTATTTTTGTAGAGACGCATAAACTTCCACACCATCAAAGCGTGGATTCACAAGACCACCTGCATCC
Organism: Percopsis transmontana; assembly: GCA_025447815.1. Lineage (NCBI taxonomy): Eukaryota > Metazoa > Chordata > Actinopteri > Percopsiformes > Percopsidae > Percopsis > Percopsis transmontana. The sequence continues at coordinate 7,108 of JAOEHI010003164.1, forward strand.
CCCATTCCCACTATTGCTAAAGGTCGCCCCAAATATCTGCGGTGTAGGTAAATAATCTAGTTGTTATATTGTTCTGCATTGTTTAGCTGAATATACTGTGTCTTGTCTTGATTATATTATATGTGGAAATGCTAACTACTGTACAATACAACAATGTAAGGTATTACGAAGTTTTCAATAAGCTGATACTCCTTTCTGTATTGCCAGGTACTGCAAGTTGTACAACAAAAAGTCCAGGAAGTGTAGCTTGTACTCAGTGAAGTTGGAGAAGGACTACAGTTACATCGCGGACTTCCAGAATGCTATCCGACGACGGCTGTCTGTTAGTGAGGGGATGCATGCATAGGAGGACCTGATGATCCCTGTCAACATGGGGTTCTGTCTGGTGTCCATGCCCCAACAACTTAAAAGCTATTGTAGCAAAGTAGTAAGCTAGCGGTCAGTCCTAATCTGTTTAACTGCAATATCTAATGTCAATTAATGCATGTGGGCGGGAAGATGTGATTTTTGTAGTGGTTTCACCAATATGTGAATATCTCTCAAAATTGACAAATATTTTTTTTTAAATCATTTTTTTATTTAATAACCTCGGGAACCACGCCGTCTACACAGGGAACTACATTACAGAAATTAATTTATTAACTCACACATACAGCTTAAAATGAATGAACACACAACTAAATGACTACATTTTGTTGTCTGGCAGGTCAACTGGATGGTAAACAAACCAGAAATAGTTATATTTGGAGAGAGTGAGACTCCCTAATTCTCAAATCCTTGATCTATCCCCAAGTTGAGCAGAAACATAGATTGTGGCTTACTATGAGACGATAGGGACCAGTAATCAACATTGTCTGTGGGTATATACACTAAAAACCAAAAATCAATAAGGTCCAAGCTTATCGATACTACTACCGAGATTTGCGGGTCCTATAACGTAACGTTATGTCTTGAGAGATGAGTCATTTAAATCAAATCACTGGTGCACAAACATGCATCAATTGTCTAAAGAAGTTAAATATATAAATTCAATTGAATTTCTTGCCAACTGCCGTTAAAATAAACAAAAAGGAATTAGGGCAGCCTAACGTCGATCAAAGGCTACATTTCCATAAAGCCAAAGGTAAGGAGGAAGCGAAATGCCATTTATGTTCTAGGTTCATTTCTTGTGAGGGCGGGGAACACAACGTCAATGCTAAAGCACCTCAACGATGCGCATGAGTTATAACTAGGGATGTAATGAAATCAAAATCTCACGGTACTAAAATACCTCGGTATAAAGTCCACGGTACGATTCATTTCGACATAAAAAAAAAGAAATATAAATGAAGAAAAAAGTGCCATAAGTGTTTATTAAACAATAATTGAACATTACCATGATGTATAAATAACCATTTCATATCATGTCCTATTTTCTTTATCCTCTAATCATAACTGTTGCTTAGAGGTATGAGGTATAGTATGAGATGGGTCAAATTCCCTAAAACTCCTTTTTATAAAATAATATAATTTCACCAGCTAACATTCTCTATGCAACTACCTACCTACCACGTATATTAGATATTATTTTACCACAATGTGTATTTCACCATAGTCTGGTAGTGTCTGCATATCGTTTTTGTCTGTTCGTCACCTTTTCTCGTTTCTTGTCACGGGGAATCCGAAATGCTTCCACACTTCAGATTTAAAATGTGCTTTAGCGTCCACAATTTCTAAATCTCTCTCTTCCCCTCGCCACTAGCAGCATCCGCCATTTTCGCTTTACTTGATCTATAGCAGCAGCAGAGTGTAAAGGATGATGGGCACACATGGGTAGTTCCCACCTCCCTCCGTTCTGCTCCATTGCGGCTGAAAAAACACTTTTTTCCCAGAAGACCTGGGATTGTTTCATACCGTGAACCACGATGATATCGAGACAATTTTGGTATCGCGATACCACGAAATTGACGATACCATTACATCCCTAGTTATAGCCAGAATGCAGTACCTTTGACTGTCTACGAGTCGGAACACCACCAACTCCGGCTGCCGTCGCGGGACAATAATCCTCCTCCACCCAAGGAACCCCAGCTTCGTAGTAAGTCCCATTCATTGACAATAATCCAAAAATATACAATATATTAAAGTGCAGGAATCTCTGGAGGCTGTCCGTCATTTCGACAGATTAGAACACTGAGGTTGATTGCAAACTACCGTAACTAAGTAATTCACTCCCTTTACAGTTGGCTGAGAGTGTGAATTGTTATAATTAAATATATATTTTGATGAATACTATATCTATATTTTAAGTTCGTTCCCATCAGTCTATTAACTTCCTTTCATTGCTTACTCTCTCCCTCAGTTGGGCTGCTTCCAGTAATGCAGCTCATATAAATTATATTTTTTATCCAATCAGATTTTCCACCTGTATTGCCTCTGGGTGAAAAATCTACCCGGGACGGGGGCCTTCAGAATTTTGAGTGAATTCCCTCTGCTGTTAAAGCAAATGAGGGCAACATTGTTCATTTTCATATTCTAGCTTGCATAGCCAACCCGCATTTTTCGTGTGGCATTTTTCGTGTGGCATTTTTCATGTGGCATTTTTCATGTTAAGAAATGTAATGAATAATAGATTTTGAAAGAATATGACGAGAAAGTCTAAAGCAGCCGTTGGACAGTACAGATGTTGGAGCCATACTGAGAGTTCTTTAATTCAAAGAAGAAAACAATTTTTTTTAGTTAATTTTTGATATTGTGATTTAGAATTAGGAGGAAATTTTTACTTAGCTAATTGACCTGCTCCTCCTTGATTCTGCATCTCTAGGGCACTGATCGGTCGCCCTTAAATAAGCCAGAGCCAGGGTCTGCAGGGGTTAGATGGCGGAGAGCTAACAGTTTTCTGACCGCAGCGCTTCACATTAATTAGAGAAATTATGTTGTTGGTCTTTTATTTATGTTTTTTTTCTTTTGTTGGAAAGTCAACCGGAGTATAACCAAATAAATACATTAGTTAAAACAAACAGACTGACTCCGAGCGTGCTTTTTGGAAGTGTGTGTGTCGGCGACTCCCCATCCAACTCCAAGTGGCTCGTGAAGAATGTTTGTCAGCCATGTAGACAGACATTAACCAACAAGTGAAAAGTATCGATAGTGGTATCAATAAAGACTCGGGTTGTTAAGCAGTCTCGAAAATGGCATCAATATCAATAAAAATTAACGTCCCCTACTACTCCCTACATCCCCATTACCCCCTACGCCTCCAAACCTTACCTAACCTATTTGAGTGTTGCTTTGCAGAAAGCTGTAACACGATCCTTTTTCTACATTCCTGAAAAACATATCTGCATTATATATTATCATTTGTTTGACAAGGTACCCAATGTTTTACCCTTAAATGGGCACACGCTCAGTTGGGAGGATCAACTTCTTCCTGCCCCTCTCCACTCTACAGGACACAGACCTGGAATGTGATCTGACAGAGATGAACTAAACTTTTCCTTGTAAATGAGCAATGCTATATTTTTGTGATCTTTCACTCCCAGGAAGATTGTGTGGGAGGATTGTTAGTATAAAACTCACGTAAATAATAAAAATTGAAATATGTTGTTTAGTTTTTACAGATGGATAATTGTGTAACAATTATGGAAATATATTTGCTGAAGGTAGTGAAAAGTGAAACACGTTATTATTTACTACTTTAACTCTGTGCTGCTTGCGTGTGGTTGAGCATGTTGTAAAAACTCCCCCATACCCTGGGTACATTCTAATGACAGACAAAGAAAGAGAATTCTGTGTTTCAAAATGTGTCTCTTAATATACACTCACCTAAAGGATTATTAGGAACACCTGTTCAATTTCTCAATAATGCAATTATCTAATCAACCATTCACAT
>JAOEHI010003165.1:0-10977 GCA_025447815.1 Percopsis transmontana
TGTGTATATGGGAACCAGGCAGTGTAAGACCTGTGTGTATGTGTGTGTGTGCTATACGCACCTAAATAAAGCCGTGCCGGGCACGGATAACCCCAGCACCCCGTGTGGACAGTGATTGTGTGCCACAGGCCAATTCCACTTAAATGTACAGTTCACTTGGGTAAAGAGGAAAAATAGACTATAGCTTAAATAGCTTAAATATACAGCTATGCATAGCTAATGGTTAAAGTGAAAAGATTCCACTGGTTCACACCTTTTAATGCCTTCATACGGATAGTCAGTTACAAGAGATTACAAGAGTAGATTTGCGTGAAATTGCACTAGTTATGAGGATAAAACCAATGTCAAAGTGCTTTTCCACAAACAAACACTCTGAAAACACATCTGAAACTTTTACTACTTAAATTTTGAGTTAGAATTTCAATGGATCGACTGTCACACCAAATTATATTTATGTTCACTTCTGAAACGCCGCAATATTTTAAGCACAATTAGAAAAATGTTTACAAATACTTTAGAAAAGCAGTTAGAAACTTTTTTTAATAGAAACCACACCAAGTTTAAAGACATGCTACCACATACCGCAACATAATGGACCTGGTGCTGAATGTAAAACTTCCTTATCCAATTACTGAAACCAGCTTTGAGTGAGTGATACATATGAGCCAACTTCTCAACACAGATAAAGTATGCCTCCAGAAACTACTGCGTAGATTGACAGAGGAAACATCATTATGTGTGTGTGTGTGTGCTGGGAACACACATGTAGGAGAAGGTCAATACAGGCCCTATATGATTCCTACACTACATTTAAAATATTCTAGGAGCCACTGTCTGTGTGTGTGAACTGCACGTCATAACGATATTAAAGCTCCATGAATCCAGATTTTGACACTGATGGAGCACAAAATTACCCCCTACAATGTTATGGTGGAATTGAGGCCATTGAAAGGCAGAATGATCCATTCCCAAGGTTATTTTGGATAAATAGGGATTTTATAGGCAGGACTCTGCTCCACTGCAATGGAAAGGTTGTCTTTGTGGCACTGTGCCTGATGTTTGGACAAGTTCTACTCTCATCCAGAGATACAGGGCCAGGCCTGACAGGGCGGGGTTAAAGTCCAGCAGTTTCATTGTCAGAGCTAATAAGCTGCAGACTGTAGTTTGTTGTTATGAGACCTACAGAGAGAAAACAGCAGAATTTGTTTTGTTGCTTTTTTATTAAAACCTCAACAATATGACAAAAATATTTATTAGAGGGTATACAAAAAAGGAACAAACATTTACGATGGATTGGATGCCAAATGGGTCAGTTTCAACGTTGGTAAAATGTTAGCCTCGACAGGACGTTCCATAATCCAGCCATTCCCATTAAAACCAGGAAGATTAACTAGATTTCTCTCTGATCTGTCTTTACAAGTCCTACAATTAGTTTCCTTTAGAACATAAAAATAGTTCTTCACAAAAGGATATAATATGCACATAAAATAATATAACGGACAATTGGAACAGCTGGTAAAAAGATAACCTAATACACGTTGCAAGCTTTAAAAGAGGCGAGGTAAAATGTTCCATTTCAATACAAGAATACAACACATTTATTCTGTCCAATCACGTGACAAGAGTTTCTCTGGGTGGAACTGAGTCAAAGGGATATAACAAAATCAATAGCTTGGTTTATTGGATTATAACGGAGATCCTTGTCAAACCTGGAGGTTCCCCGGGAAATTAAACTAATTTTAATCTGTCGTTGTGAGGAGCTGTTCCTTTGACTGATGTGGTACCACCATGGCTGCTCTTATCTGTTCTTAGATAGAAGAGACAGTTTTTCTAATTCTACAACAGAAAAGGACATAATCTCTGGCTGGGCTTAATGTGTCTCTGTCCGACAAACACTTCAAACACTGTTTTTAGTCAACAGCAATGTTCAGGCATTTCTTTTTGTTTGCTTGTTTGTTTAAGTGCAACCTGGCACCCAGGATTTATGACGTCACAATCTGTAAGAGAGAGAGAGAGAGAGAGAGAGAGAGAGAGAGAGAGAGAGAGAGAGAGAGAGAGAGAGAGAGAAGGAGAGTACATGCAGGGGATGTGATCATATTACACTTAACACTGGGCTCACGCTTAAAGACCCAAACCGTTTTGCCTAGTCACAACTTCTATTATTGTCATTAGATTAGTTTGATCTGGAATAAAAAATAAAAAAACTTCAGCGTACGGCTGCAGCCGTATTGTGTTTCATTTGAGCTAAATGAGCAGACCGAAAGATGAATGACAAGTTTAGGAGCACAATCAGAAGTGTATGTATTTTTTATTTTTTATTAACTACCTACATTTTCAGTATGTAGAACTACTGCACTTATTTCACTCAATCCCATAAAACACAACTAACAGGTTTCTGTAGTAACTCCAACCAGAAGTGACATCATCGTCTTCAACTTACCGACTGGCTTTAAAGCCTTTGAGCCTCTGGACAAAGAAGTTCTCGAGGACTTCAGCACACTGGTAGAATGGCGAGTCACTAGGGTTGTAGTAGCGGCAATTGTCAAAGATTTTGGTCATATCCGCTACAAACTCTGTCAACTTGATGTATTCTCGCCTCTGTAGTCGCTCCTCCATTGTGGAGAGGTCTGAGACACAGTAAGAAAAGGGATTGGTGAAAAACAGAGGTTCTCATCAAGTTGGGAATCCCCTGTAAGATGGTGAGATGCATGACTGAATGCATCTGTATCCACCAGAAATACACAGGGAATGTTGAGCCCAACCTATAATAGAAACGGTATACATCTCTGAATATTCTCACTGAATTTGCTGCTAAGCTCAGCATGCTTGTTTTAATTTAAGTAATTGCAGCCTATACTATGTCTGGGATGTGTGTAGTCATTCAAGCAGTTTTGATTCTACCCACTAGATTCCTCAAATAAGTTATTTACACAATCGAACTAATAATTTTAGCCATAATCGACAGATCCTTACAGACAGGTATCTTTCCTTCTATTTTAAGCATGCTGTGATCCAACTACTTTTAATTCCAATTCTTTGATGCCAACACAGGAATTTTAGTAATTCCCGGGTTGGCATCAAGGATAAAAATATGGTGCATACTGCACAACTCGCTCTGGATAAACACACACTGTTTATAAGCACAATTTGGTTACCTGGTTCCAACATGAATGTTATAGTATTTATTTTGTACTACTTAAATTGGCATTTTGTTTACATTGCGCCAGATACCAGTCAAAACAAAGCCCACATGAAATTCACCTGCAAAACTTTCAATCTGCGCTTTATTCACAGAGTGAGAAAATGTCCAGGCCACCGAAGACCCTTACACTAGCAGAACGTGTAGAATTCTTAAAAAAGATTGATAAGGGAGAAAGTCAGACATCTATCGCTGCCAGGTTAGAGGTAGATCAAAGTGTGATATCCCAGATTCTTTCCCCGTTTGTGTTTTGCTGCATCTGTAGCCAATGCGACACAATAGCATTTGTCCTTCTTTACACTATTAACTGCGTATTTACGTTGGTTGTGCAGATTGTAACGTTCCGTATGGCTTGAAACTACAAACTATCGCAATGTCAGCCGGTGGTTTGGGACATCCCTAGTGTATGTATGTATGTATATATATATATATATATATATATCATTTTAATAATTGAAGCTTTACTTAAATGAAATGATACACTTTTTGAGTTGAGCCTGGGCCAATTATTGTACAGTATTCTACGCAGCCATGGATCTTTAAGTTATCTGATATAACTTATATTTAAGTTACTGTTTATTTTCTTGGAAAATATAAAAATAAATCAATGTACAGGTGAACAATGTTAACTGGCATTGTTGCACACACGGCTGAAATGTTTTCATAATATTAAGAATAGTCCTATTTGTATATATTTGAACAGACTATGGCTTGGGTGACTCGAGTCTCTGTTGATGCGCCGAGAAATACAGTATGTGAGATTTATACAGTAAAGTACTGTATAAAGCTATACAGTAAAGCATTCTGGTCTAGCACAAAAAACATACAGCTGGTTAACAATGCTGCTGCCAGAATTTTGACTGGCTCCAGAAAATTTTATCACCTAACCCCAATTCTGGCCTCTTTGCATTGGCTTCCAGTTCATCTCAGATGTGACTTTAAGAGAAAAAGACAGCAGGTTTTAGACCATTCTCTCATCGGGTACCAGTACTTTGGAATGCACTCCCAGTTGAGGTTAGAAATGCACCATCAGTTAACAATTACAAATCGACCCCCAAGAGAAATTTTTCTAGTATAGCTTTCAATTAGCATTGTCTTTCGTCCTCTTTCATTCATATTTTATATGAATATATAATTTCATACCAAATTAGTGTATTTATTTTATTTTAAGTTTTAATTTCTTTTAAATATTTTTCTGACCCTTAAACCCCCTCACCTAAAAAAAAAAGGTCGATTAAATCTGAGTTCAAAGGCTTCCTCTCTGCATGCAGGGTGTGTGTGTTTATTTGTGCTTATGTATTGGTGTTACAAGTAATCAGAAGATAGGGTGTCACAAGTAATCAGAATAGTGTGAGCCTTTCAGATCCCATTATAGAATAGATTCTACCTGACTGTACTGATACTAAAATAATTTACCCTCTGCTGGAGCTGGAATCTGTCTTAAATATTGTAAATATTATATATAATATAAGTTTCCATTGAAATGGTCCAACTCACCCATTGGCTCCTTGATCACCCTGTAATAATCCGGGGCGTCGTTCGTGTCGACCGGCTCCAAGAATGGCCAGGCCATTTTATGAGCCTAGAGAGAGGCAAAGTGAATGCAGAAAAGAAAAAATGAAAACAACAAAGACACCAGAAACAGGTGGGCAAAACAGTGGTAGCAGTCGTTCTCAACCAGGGGGGCGTGGAAAAAAATCCAGTAGGTCTAGGGCTAGGAGTAAGGCTAGACTCTGCATTGAATTCATGCTAGTCACTAATGAGACATGCTGTATGTGTCTTGAAATTGGTTTTTTTAACAGTATTTATATATAAAAAAAAAAAAAAAATTAAACCATTGTATTTCTGCCGTTGCTCATTGGTTGTTCGCATTGCATAAACATACGGACTGCAGGGGGGCGGAGTGTAGGCTACTTTATCTGACACTCGACAGATTTCAGTGCAGACATTATTGTAGGTTACGACTGCTAGGCTAGCTATGGATGCATTTATGACTTGCGGGAAATGTCCTGTTGATGAAGCATCATGATGATGCTTCATCATCTGCTCCTAAATCAAAACTGCAATTATGATAAAAATTATATTCGATTTGGCTTTACAGCAGCCGGAACATCAATAGAACCATGTCCGCAATGTGTGCAGAGGTTCTAGCTAATTACACCAAGCAAGCTAAAGCGGTATTTAGAAACAAAACAGCCAACAAAAGATAAGCTGGTAGACTTTTTCAAAAGTAAGTTAGATGGACTGAAACAGCAGAAAGCAAACATTTGCCAGGATGTATTTAAGCATTATGTACAGCAGAGCTGCCAAGTTTCACCCAAAGCATCTTCCACTGTTTCCTCCACTGTCTCCTCTGACCTGGCAACTTTTTTGGAAGAGGGCTGACCCTTTGCTGCCCAGAATAAAAACAGATCTTTCTGCATCTCTAACATCTTCAAAACAGACAAGGAAATGTAATGTTTAATGCATGCGTAACTTTTGCCTGGGAATAAAAACATAATTGAAACATGAAATTATTAACAATAAGACTGAGAATTCGAGAGACATTTGAATTATAAAAATCTTTTCAGTATTTTGCCAGTAGTCTTACTAAATAACGTGCCAAAGCACTCTGCGCCTCACAACATAATGTAATGACAGTCTCTACAAAAGCTAGCTACTAGCTATACTTAAATTTACAAAAATAAAAACATCATTCAAATGATCAAAAATTAGGTGGTTACTGGACCTTACAACTCTCAGTAGCCTTTTTTACATTTTTAGCATTTTCAAGGTGAGAATATTGTATGCATTTATTCCGCCTCTCCATTCTGTGTAAAAGGTATGGATTGGGATTGGAATGGGCGGGGGTCATTGTTGTTGCGCCAATGAGCCGGCAGCGGACGTAGCCTAGTCACAGAGCCGGAATGATGTCTGTAAAAAAGGGACAGCCGGCATGCAGAACAGGGGTGTTGTGATGAAGCTTGCCACCAGAGTCATGTATCCACAAGCACGGTACTATTTCATGAATGAAAGAATTGACTGCACTCCCTACTAGGATGTTGCGCATGGGTGTTCAAATAATGTGCGTGCAGCGTGTGGAAAGGATCTCCCGTTCACCACGCAAACAGTGAAAGCAAGCGCAAGTGAGGAAATATACATTTACTTATTTTGGGATTCGCAGCATGACAAATACGAGGTGTGGCGTGTGAACTGGTTGATATGCGCGAGTCTCACGGTCAAAGCGTGAGACTTGGCAGCTCTGATGTACGGTATCGTAACGCATTGCCAAACTTGGAGAATGTGCACCGATGGGGCTCATTCAATGACAGGGAGTGAGTGGGTTGGCAGCGCGGGTCCAGCAGGTCGACCCTTTGGCAAAGTGGACTCACTGCATAATCCATTGTGAGGCACTTGCCGCGAAGTAAATTCCCCGACTGTTTGTAGTCCGTTTTGAAGCAGGCAGTTCAGGTGGTGGCTATGGCTATCGAGGAATGGACACATATTCAGACTTTATGACCGCATCAAAGGTAGGGAGTCACCACTAATTTTTTTTACGTCTCTCCTGTTTACCATGCTGGTAAATCTAAATGTATTATACTTTGGTGCTCATGGTTTCCGTAAAATGAATGAAAGAAATTTTAATTATTGAATTGTGGAAAAGCTAACCGATCTAACAAAAGTTATTTGTACATGCGATCTAAGCATCTTAGAACTAGCTCTATACATCCAAAGAACTATGAAAACCAGACCCAGCATCTTAATTGAGACAAGCGTTTATTTGTTAAAACTTGTACCCAGCAGAGTCCTAAATAGACGGCTCTCCCTTTTACTGGCCAGGTGCCAGTAAAAGGGACGGGCGTCTATTTAGGACTCTGCTTTTATTTGAACTTTTACAGTATTTAGCGTATGGATGCAATAGTAATGCAAGACACGCACATCTGCACGATGGATAGCTGATAACTGGTTGATAACTATCAGTTTTGAAGAGCTTATATTTTGGGGGAAATAAAAAAAAAAAAAACCCTGCATGTTTCAACCACTTGAGGTAGACTAAAAATCATCTGCTTGTGCCTAGTTGTATTTCATACACAAAGAATTTGCAACAAGTAGACAATATGGCCTATTCCAGGGGTACTCAAATACAAATTTCCAAGGTCCACAAAGAAATATTTAAATAAGACAAAGGTCAGTTTATTAAAGTCAGTCAATATACAGTATATACTATATTATCTATTATCAAGATTTTCATATCGTCTCCATCCCCCCAACCAGTTCACACATCCACCCACCAAAAGGTGACTCAAACCATCACAAGAACTATTACTAACATTGTGTCAATCACTGTTGCTTAGTGAGAGAAGTGACACCTTTGGTCTGTTGCCTTTAGAGTTTAAACTTTGGCACAAATGGACTTTAAACTTTGGCACAAATGGTGTGATGGCCAGGGGGAGACACTGATGCAAGCGTTCATTGAGGAGTCGGCTGCAGTAATTGTTCTTCACCATGTTCATTGTTGAGAATGCAGACTCACAGCTGTAGGTTGAGCCAAACATTGTGAGAATGTATAGTGCCATCTTATGCAGGAGAAGGAAATTAGCTCCAGTAACCATCTTTGTTTAGAAGGTGACCGCATCACAGTCAGCCTATTTCAGTGCAAGGTTTTGCTGGAGGTCAATCAATTCACTTTGCAGAGAAGCAGCACTGGCCCATGGGAAAATTTGTTGTGCTTCTGCAGAGAACTCGCTGACATTTATCACAAGAAATGGGTTTTCAATGTACAGTAGGACTTGTTTTCCTAATGTGAAGTCATCAAAGTGATTCTTGAAAATTTCAATCAGCTTTTCCAGGAATTCAACATGATTCTGAGGATATTATTCTCCTTTGGTCTGTTCCAAAAGTTTTGGGAAGTGGAGCAGTCCCTCCTTTTGGTAAAAAATAAAAAGGAGCACTGCTTAAAAGGGTATGAAGTAGAATCAAAAAGTTTATTGGAATCCAGGGAATGTGTGTGGTAGAACAGATTAAAAAGGCTTACCTATAAGTCACTTTTGAAAAACTCCAGTTTCCTCTGGAAAGCATGCACTGGTGACATCAACTCACACAGTGTGTTGTTCTTGCCCTGTAGCTTGAAATCTAGGTAATTGAGACGAGACGTTATATCAGCCAAAAATGCAACAGCTTCCATATTTTCTTCATTTTGAAAGAATTCCATGAACTGTTTTGCCTTTGCACTCTTTTGCTCTGACAGAAACACCTGCAGCTCTTTCCTAATAGCCCAAAACGCTCCAGGGCCTTGCCTTTGCTCAGCCATCTTACATCATTGTGCAGGAACAAATCATCAAAAGTTGCATTGACCTCTGCCAGCGCAGCAAACGATGCTGTAGTGAAGATGATGCTCTCAAAAAGTTTACTCATCACTGTTGCCATGATTTCCGATTACACTTCTCCACAAAAGGGCAAACTGGTGGATTATGCAGTGGTAAGATATCAGGTCAGTGTGGTGATCTTTCAGCCGTTGAACCAATCCTCTCTCTCTTCCCATCATGGCTGGAGCTCCATCAGTAGCAATTGACACCACTTCAAATCTATCCCTCTTTCATTCAGCATTCCCATTATTGCTTCATAAACGTTTTCCTCTTAGATTTGTCAGGCCCAACACATCAACAAACTCCCCCTTTGCCTCATCATAAAACCTCACAAACACCAGTAAATGAGCATGGTCAGTGGTGTCAGTGGACTCATCCACAGCTAAGGAAATACACTTTTATTCCATCACAAAGCTGTTTTATCAAACTGCCAGACAGTATTTCAGTTCTTCTGGTTGCTGTGAAATCTGAGGGGAATTTGTTTAATTTACTCCTTTCGTTTGCCTTTAAACATGGTCTCCATCACTTCAGTCATACATTATTTTAATATTTCTGCATCAGAGAATGGCTTCTTGTGTCCCCATACCCATGCCACTCTGAGTGAGGACTTTTGCTTTTATATACTTGCTCCCTTGGCCGGAAACAGACATTTCTGACCAATAAGTGGAGTGAACGTTCTCACATGCTTGCTCTAGTTTAATTAATGTTTTTACATATTTAAACCTTAGTCTATATGCTTAGAATGAACTTGACCCATGAACCCTGTTTCAGTAACATTACAAATGTATGCAGCATCGAAACAGCAAGGCAGTTTAACTTGATTCTATTCAATGTTATTGTCATTAACATAATGTGCAAGCACATATGATGAAAGGCGTTAAGGTTGATTGTTGTTGTTTGCCATATTTTAGGGCAGTGATATTGAATATTGTTATCATTGGGCTGACATGCACAGTGCTTTTTCAAGTAGATGTGATGTTGGCATTGTTCGATTGACATGGTGCTGCAGCTGTGAATGTTATGCATATGAATGATTTGCTTGTGCAGTTGACGTTTGTGCGTTTTAAAATGAGTATTTTTGTAATGTCGACTCTGTAGTAGCTTAGACCATTTGATGCACTTTATGCCATTTTTTTCTCACCATAATTATCTACTCTAGCTTCATACTGATCACCCCATTACATTGCCTAAAATCGCATATATGCTGAAGACCGTTTAAATGTTCTTTTTTATCTGAGCCTTTATGCCCCCACACTTTTGAAGTGATGTCCTTGGAATGAGCAAAGACTAAAGACTAAACCCGGATAATATTAAACATGGTTGATTTTATTGGAACGTCATGACTAGAAAAAGACGTAAGATAGCTTTGATGGCCACCTTACACCAAACAATCGAGATGAGCGCGCCGCAACAAGACTTTGTGAATTCGTCTGCGACAGTGAAATCGCTTGGAAGTCGTTTGGTGTAAGGCCGGCATTAGCTGTATAGTAAGTTGTATTAGGTTGCTAGCTGGTTTATTACTACAATTTGATCATTTAGCAGACGCTTTTATCCAAAGCGACTTACAATTCCATGGTCCTACAACATGGAGCAGGTAGGGGTTAGGCATCTTGCTCAAGGATGCTTACAGGTAGGCCACCTCTGGGAATCGAACCCACAACCTTGCGGCTGGGAGTCCAACGCCTAGACCACTAGACTATCCTGCCCCATTTTTTTTACTACATTTTTATTACTACATTTGAACATAACAAAGTAGAGAAAAGTATTCTCTACAATTTCACCAGCCTCCACTGGTGTGTATGCACTGTATCTGTAGGGTGTGAAGCCCTCATCTGCGACACCTGTGCGTGTATGTACCTGTAGGGAGCGTAGTATCCTCCTCAAACCGTCGTAATCCTTGTCTGTGAGTGGAGTGAGAACCGTCATGGCGTCCTCTGTGGACTGACACTGAGGACACACATACTCGTCAATGTGGTTGGCTTCGCTCTGCAGGATGCCAACACAGCGTCCGTGGTACCAGTTCTGGCACCGGTCACAGCCGATGTAAAACCTTGACAAAACAAAGGGGGCTGGGATTATTACAAAATTGCCAGGGGGTTGTTTTAATAATAATAATTTATTCAGTTTATAACCCTAATTTCTGTGTTTACTTGATTTTCGCCATATAACCATTATGCAAAATCCTGCGTTTATAGAATTAAATAACAGAGAACATACAAAAACAAATTTTCTGCTGTTTGGCACCTTAAATACCCACTAATGGGTATTTAAGGTGGCTGCTTTAGAGGCCTGGTATCCAGTGTAGGTGTGAAGTCTCTCCTCTGGAGAGCAGCGGTCCATTAGCATATTTCACACTGATAATCAGTGTGTATACACACACACAGTACATATACATATATATATATATACACACACACACACACATATACATAC
>JAOEHI010003166.1:0-10977 GCA_025447815.1 Percopsis transmontana
AGTAAGTATTACTTAAACTGTACGAGAATTTATAATGAGAGGGGAAGTGGGAAACAAATGAAACCAGTCCCACAGCCTGCAGTGGTAAATTGTATCAGACATACAGTATGTAACAGCCGTGACGGTCTGGGCGTACAGCCTCACCCAGACAGATGGCCTAATTTGGGTCCTGGGAGGTTGCTGAAGAGAGGGGAGCATACTGTAACTGTCAACCCAGGTCCCTAGAAGCCCACAGCTTTCTGCCACTCTGATCCCAGTCACAATGCACCTGTTTCTGCACTGTCCCTCGTCCTGTTTAATATACAGTACAGGTTGGATCACACAAAGGCAGACGTAAAGGTCCGAGACAAAATAGATCTTCTACAGGTAGCAGTCTGTGGTCCACGACTTACACTTATAATCTCGGTTCATTGAGTGAAAGCTGACCCGAGACCAAGACGTACCAGCGACTCTTGAACTGTGCTCAGAGGAAAAAGTCACACATGACAGATCTGGTGAGGTTACAAAGTCATGGGAAGCCATCTGCCCACTCATGCTGGACTGTGATTATGAGCCTCCAAACTCCCTAAGGTGAGATGAGAGAACGCATGCAGTTCACTACATCTCCTCCACTGTATGGCACATAGAGTTCTGTCCTGGTTATGTGCCCTGACTTAATTGACACTATTAACACTTCGTCTCGAACAACGTTGCCAACGATGGTGCAAAACGAGTGGTGCCAGATGCTAAGGCTAGAGTGGGTGAAATGTCAGAGACTTTGGACCTAATCTGCTCTCACACAAATGAATCAGAGATGCTGGTAGACAGATGGAGGAGTCTCTTCCATACATTTGGTGCTATAGACATACTGTTGCAATACAGTACATACAGACCAAGATGCAAATCTTTTACTCGTGGTAACATTAGATGAAAATGTATATTTTAAATATTAGGAATGCTAATTGTTAACTGTCTAATGTTCAACCATCGGTAAGGATTCAGAATTTCAATGTGATTAAACTATAGTATACTTTCGTAGTATTTCCATTTACAAAGCATCCCTGGCATACAAGTCAGTATGTGTGATTTACTCTCAGTAGAAGTGTCTATAAATATTTGGATTACAATTCCACGGCTGGACTCCTCAGTGAGCCTCTGTGTGGGCGATCTTTCCCTCGGGAGAAAGGGAGGTTTTGTTTTTCCTGACATAATTAAAAACACAAACGTACATCGAAGTTTTGTGCACGTTACAACGCTGATCAAAACATCCAGCAGACTGGCTTTACCTTAGTGTTTCAGCTGTTCCTCCAGCAAAGCAATAACGTTAATGACCAATGAATTGTGATTACCAGTAGTTTGATTTTCCCTCTGTTTCTATCCTGAATGCCCTTGGATTGTCCTTCACCTACAGTTATGGGCATAGATGAATGTGATTTCCTCTATTAAGATGTGACTAGTGATGTTATATGCTTCTATGAGTCTAATGGATGTGCCCATACTCTTGATAAACCCCCACAGCTAAGCTAAGGGCAGATATATAATAGACAATAGGGCATACAGACGGGGAGTCACAAAAAACCGACACTTTGTAAAAGGGAAATCTCCATTCTCTCTTGAATGTCATTTTATTTTGGCACATACCATGATGCATCACATTGTTCATTTTCAGAATTATCTTCAATGGTGAACAGCCAATAACTACATACTGACTGAAAAATTCTATCCAGCTGTCATAAATGAACAAAGGCTTGTTAAAGCACTGAGCTATAACACATTCTCACACGCCTAGTGCCTCTGAAATGGTACCACTCTCTGACTGGCGAGTGAGTGTCGCGTTTGTGTGCCTGCCCGTCTGGTGTAAGAAACATGGCAGGCCTATAGAAATGCAAAGAAGAGGGGATGATCACAGCTTTTAATGATCACATCATTAAAGCAAAACACTCCACAAAATAATCTCTCTCTCTCCCTCTCTCTCTCTTTCTCCCCCCCCCATCGGAGGCAGTGTAGGTGGTGAAAAACATTATTTCCCTTCAAGGCTGTGCTGGGGAAAAGCTGGGCTGCGGCTGTGGCAATCCTGATGGAATGATTGGCAGGGCCTCATAAAGATCCCCGGGCTACAGCCCGAAGGCTGCAGCAAAACAAGGCCCCTGCTGGAAGCTGTGTCCCCTGCTGCTCCCACACCTGGAAGGGGCCCGAGGACTTGCCCTGTCCACACTAATAGGCAGGGCTAAAGAGAGCAGTGCTCCTCATGGCTCGCCTGCCAGCGTGGGGTCCAAAAACCATTCTGATGTTTGCACAGAGCAAGCTAATGCTAACACGGAGAGGGCGGATGTCAGAACAAAACTTTAAAATACCCAGTGACTTGTGACCGAGCGTGGTCCCTGCTCTGGTTCCTTTTGTCAGTGGGGGCTGTAGATAGCTTAAAAGTGGGTTTCAGCCTGGCAATCAGAGGTGCTAATAAGTCTAAATCATACAGGCCACTGGCTTCCCGGCTTCCCTACCCGCCTAGAGCAACAGCAGCTACTCTCCATCTCTAACTATCAGTTGTTTCTTTTTACCTCTGTCTTCCATTCACAGACCCAATGCTTTGGGATCAATTTAGAGGCAGTGTAATTGCCTTGAAACCGTTGTAGCATCATTAGACCAGAGTTCTAAGATGGCATTTGCGGGGGAATTAAAGGGCAGAGCTAACAGCTTCTCCAAAGCTCTAAAGGTTACTTTTAATCACCCAATAAGGAACCCTCTTCCACCACCCCATTCCTGAGACAGGGATCTCTCACTACTTTTACTTCCTGCACCAGATGAGCTTCTAACCGCCACCCCCCCCCAAAAAAAAAAATAAAAAAAAAATAAAAAACTGTATCCAGCACACTGTGCCACTAATTAAGTGGTGGGTTTGTTTGCAACACAGGAAAGAGTCTGACCTTTGACATGCTATGAGGCGATACAATAAGTGGGTCTAATTAAGGCGGCTACCAACTGCACTCGTGATATAAGATGAGGATGCACACACAGCCACCCAAAATGCACAAATATGGGTCAGAAAAGTAGAAGGGTTCAAATGCCCATCGGATGAACTTGTTTCAATGAATATGTGAGCAATGTTTCTGCATCCGCAGCTACAATAATACAGCATACAATAGCTCGCCCATATTTGCTTTCTAGCTTTGGAAGTCAACAGACGATGTTGACCCTACACACATCCCATCCCATATTTGAAAGCAGGCTGCATCTGGTGAGGTATAAAGTGTGCAATCATGGACCCATATGTCGTGCTCAAAAAGGCATGAACAACAGTTCCCAATGCAGGCAGAAAGGCAAAATGACGACAGACTTTCATTTATATTTACATTTAAAGCATTTAGCAGTCGCTTTTATCCAAAGCAACTTACAATCAGTACATTGGTCAAAAGCTGAACCGGTTAACCACCAGTTATTGCAAGCTAAGATTCTCCTAGAATAATGACAGCGTCATGTCCTCATGGTTACTTTGCTTATGCATTCTTCAGTATACATTTGATTTGAAGTCATGGTATGGTGGCTACTAGATTGGCCGTTCTATTTTCGCTTGACTTTTTCTTCGATTATATTTTAGGAGAAGAAGCATTACTTTACAGTACATAGAGGTACTCAATGTAATAGCAACAAAACAAAAGCGTCAAAGCGGCCAAAAAACAGCAATAATTCAGATGTTCTCTCTTGTCAGTGCACACACTAGTACAATATGAACGACTATACTGTAGAGGCCTCCAAACACAGGTGCCAGCCAACGACTGGACCACCCTAAATCCAATCAGAACAAGTTTCTGGACACAGGTCATACCCACCTAGACACTGATTGGCCAATGGTTCTGTAACCAGCTGACAAACGGAGAGTGCCCAGACTGATCGTAGAGGTGTAGCTTGCCAAATCAGGCTTTTACAAGGTTACTAATTTGTTGCTTTAGGAATATGGCGGAGGCACATTTGGACAGTACCACAGAAACCTTTGCAAGCACACTGCATCACTGTCCCTCTTTTTATGCCAACGGTACATGTCTCTTCGGCTGACAGCATGACGGGCAAAGGCAACATAAATACACACACACATGCGCACACGCACAAGCACATACTGAATCTAGGTCAAAGATCCATTAAAATTTCAACAAAGTCCTGGGCTCTGTCATGGAGGTGCAGTGAAAACAATTGAAATGGATGTGAAATACCCATAGGGCCCAGTGTACCTTCCATTGTGGCCACCACTTCAAAGCATCTCTGCTCAATTGTGCCCCCCCCAAACACACACACACACACACATACAAACACACAAATATGCAGTGTTTGGATTCTTCCTTCTGATTGGATGTCCTTAGTTGGGTTTGTGTAAGTGTGTTGTATGTCTGCTCTGCTTGTGTGTTTGTGTGAGTGAGTGAGTGAGTGAGAGAGAGTGGGGGGGGGGGGATGTTTACCCAAAAAACATATACAGTAACCGATCGCAGCCCTCGTATACAGCTGCCAGTTTGAACAACACGGCACCGTAAAGCTTACCAGCACTTACAAGCAGTTTCCCCAGCCTACACTGCCACACGTTATCTATCCCCTTTGTCAAATAACTGTAACATAAATAGTGAAACTGTAAACTATGCTCTCTCTCCCCAGGCTCCCAGGAAAGTTTTTTTTTTTTTAGGGAAGTTAATTTTGTTCAGTCTAACTTTCCCCCTTCTTTTCCTTTTCTTTAAATGAACAATCCATAAAAGGGAGACATTTTTATTTTTCCCTGCAGCTTGGCTCTGGAGGGCTTTGTCTGGTGGATAGCAACACAAAAGTTGATGAAATATCCTCGGCGGGAAGAGTCTATTGATCACAGCGGAGTGGAACAGCAGTCTTGTTTGTGTGCTGCGCCGCGAGTCGGCGGCACATACGTATTGTTGCCCGATTGATACAAGTGTCCAAACTCATTGTGTGTGAGGGAACGGAGATGCATATCAAGAGGACCAAACAGAGACAGACTTAAACAGCACTCTGTGACCAGCAGGAAGACTTCAAGGTTGCAGAGGGAAAGCGCGTATAGACACACACACACACACACACACACACAGGCTGACAGAGAAAATGGTGCTTCATTGAGAAATATCTATTTGATTTTGGTCTATTTTTAATTGACGTGTCTCCATTTAGTGTTGCCGTGTGTAGTCGCACGTCGGCGCATTTAAAAGGCCTTTCAGAAATAACTCGTAATCATTATTGATCACAGATATTATCTCACATCTAATTGCAATGGCATTGTGAAACAACCAAAGGAAAGATCACTATAGTGGTGACAGAGTGATTCAAAGTTGAGTATTTTGTGGTAATTGAATCAATCAAACAATCAATAAATACATAAATACATAAAACGTGTCAAACGAATGGTTTTTTTCTGATAAAGCCTAATTAAAGTGTACCATCTTTATTTTCAACTGTATACTCCATTCATATTTCATATGCCAGCAAAGATAATCGTCTATGTCCCACTACTGTGTGCGTGTGTGTGTGTCAGAGAGACGGAGAGAGAGAGGTAGATGACATAGTATGTGAGAGAGATATTTTCCACCCACTGCCATTTGCCCTGAGGAGAGGCTTGCCCGAGAAGCTTTAGCTCTCTGGGGCTGTGTGAATGTGGGCCTATCAACCTTCAACGGTGGCCGAAATTGTCAAATATTCTCCCACGGAGCCAGGTTCACCTAGTCAGGGAGAAACCCACACACATGCTCACAAAACGCATACAAAACCAAAAAAGAAAAGCCCAGAAAAACAAACTGGCACAGGCTTGCCAATTCAACACGCGTGCACAAATGGATCAACAAGTGCTAAAGGCTTTTATTCCCACGTTTAATAGCATGCCCTAACTTGAACTATCTGGATGGGGGGGGGACAGAATAGGTCATAGGTGACATGCTAGACCGATTTCAACATTTGTGCAGGAGTTTCAGGACCTGCTAGACAACCCAACTAGAAAAAACCCAAATTTCATTAGAGGGGGAAAAAATATCATGATAGGGGGCCTTTAATGCATGCATGTGCACACACAAAAATATACAAAACAAAAACTTGCGGGGTACTTTGCTCTGATATGTGTTCCATTAACAGACCCAAACACCGGGGACTAGTTTTCGGGCTCTGCCTCTGCTAGTTTTGGTTACAATGTATCTCATTCAGTCCCGTTGCCCTCAAAGGCTAATTAGAAAATCTACAGCAAAAAGAGGTTATAAAAGAGCCCCGCCTGGCACGCCTTTCCCACTGCACCTCATTCGCATCATCGCGGGCTCTCTCTCTCCTTTTTTTACATTGTAATTGGCTTCATCAGGCAAAGAAGGTCATCACTGTACTTTAACTAGCAGTCTCAGAGCCACGCATATGGACAAGACGTGTTGCAGTCCTAATTATCACAGAAGAATACATCCATGTTCACCTAAAACAGCAGCGCATAACACACACACGCGCATCATAAAACACACACATACACACATACACACATACACGCATTGATTTCAGATGAAAAGAAGTGCACAAGAAAAATGAGATGCTCTCCGGCCACATAGCTAGCTTGCCTGCCACCTATTGTGTGCCACAATGACAGTAACCCTCGGAAATCTTCCTTATTAACAGCAGAACATCCTGCCTGTGGTTCTAATTGGGAAAATGGGCAGGTATTGGCAGGGCATAAGATAGGAGGGCCTGATGGTTACTTTGAGTGGCCTGATATGAGATTCCAGGCAGCCTCTCCACTGCTTTGTTGTGCTTATTAGTCATCTGAGCAGACAGCAGATTGCATCTTAATTGGAAATCCCACCAGAAGCCTTGGTAACCATATTGTAAAATGATCTGCACCTTTGGAATCTGTCTTCCCCGTGATACTATGTCTATGGAAACGGTCAGGGTGGGGTTAGGGAAATGAGGCCAAATCATGTGCCATACTTTTTACTGTGCCATTGTGCTCACACGTGGCAAAACGAGAGCATGTAATTATTTACTCACAAAAGAGGGAAACAGTAATACCTCAATTAAAAATACAAGTGGAACCCTGACTAAAAACGGGTTTCTTAAACAGTAAGCGCTAATTGGCAGTCATGCTTCACTGCTGGAGTATGTTCAGCCCCAGACTTCAAAAATTCATGGAATATAGGACTCTGTCGGAACATAAAGCCTCCTCCGTTATTCATAGCGAAGGGCAAAGAGATGAAATGCCAAGCTCAATATTTGTAAACATCCCTACTGTATGTTTGTCTCTGAGAGCACCAGGTAATTCCATGTATGAAAGGCCCATATTTACCCTGTCTGGTCATTTACTTCCCATGATCACTTGGGCTTCGGAACGGGGGGGCAAGAAGAAGAGAGAAAAGAGAATAGAGGAAGTGGAAAACCAATTTTCTGCTGTGTGTGTTTGCTTCCCTGGATAGGAAATGAAGACTGGCGTGCAGAGTCTGGCTCCTCCACCTTGAGCCGTACAGGAGGAACTGAATTAGCTGGAAGATGACATCATGAGGCGGGCTGGCAAAGGAAGAAAGATGGAGGGAACGAGAGAGAGGAAGGGGAATCGCTGGAAATGGGCATCAGACAGAAAGAAATAATGTAGCTCATCCTGCGTCTAGGTGGTTCACACGGCCTAGGGATCTTGCAAAAGAGCTTTGTCTAACAAATATTCCTGTAGTCCTTCCTTGAAATTAAATTCTTCCAGGAAGAATATAGTGTCAATTGGGTAAAAAAAAGTAATAGGATCCAATAGGATGCAGGATAAGTGTAGGATGCAAATACAGTGGAAAAGCCAGTGTGAACCATGGGAGCAATATCAACAGCTTACAATTAGCAACCAATGTTCAGGTGCGGAATGTGGATCACTCCCAAAATTAAGTGGGGAAAAAGCCAGGTAGGATATTGCCTAATGATGCAAGATTATTCATTTGAATTTCAGAGAATATCAATTGTTTATGTGGCTGTTCCTTGGAATATATCTACCTTGGTTAACTTGTGAAAAATGCAGGGACTCGATCTCCATAAGGTTGTAGTTCACTCACACACACACACACACAAACATATACAGTATTCCCATGCAGGTAAATAATGTGAGACAGGCTACCTCTGTGCTGATGGTGATGTACCCACACTGAGCACCCTGCCAGTCAATAACCTAATGGAGACAATATCATTGCTCTCACTGCAGCCAAAGCACTTCTCTTCCAACATCTCAGGGCTTCACAATTGTTATGTGTACACATCCTAAATGAAATTAAAGGGTTTTCAAATTGAGCTCAGTACAATAACGGCAGGCAGATTCCGTTACCAATAACACTGGAGCGGTGTATTTGATCAGATATGTGCTGTTTGTTTCAACAGCCTTTTTGCAGGAAGCCACACAGAGCTAAAGAGTGGCCCCCCTATTGTCACATGCATTTCATCTTTTCACTGACATCCAACACTAAACTCACTCCTGAGAGAATAAGGTTATACTGGTCCTGACACAGGCTATTACCAGAGAAACCAGATTGACCATGGAACTGAAACACAGTACTCTCAAGGAACTCATATGTGTGAAAATAATACTTTGGAATCCATTCTGTAAATGAGGTCTCATTGATTGCCAGGCCTTGCAGTTCAAATGTCTGGATCAGTGGCTGTCAGCACATATAAAACCCCCTCAACGTGTTGACATTTTGAGGGTAGATATATTGTGTTGGCTTGTATGAGCTATGTATATGATTTACACACAAACCACGACGAGGCACTGAGGGGATGGGTTTTTCAGCCACAGATTTAAACCTCAGGGAGGATACAGATTTGGCCTGTGCAACAGTGCCCCCTACTGGTAACAAAGGACATATTAGACCAACCCAACAACCTTAGTGTAAAAAAAACCCAAATATTTAAAGACGGGATCACAATATATAAATATGACTAAATTCAATATGTTTGATGTTTTAATAGATTTGATATGCTGAATGCAAAATATGGTAAACAATATTTTATAGATTTTTATACTAAATGTGTATTAAATTAGAACATGTTTAACCTACATGCATTAATAAATAAGGGTAAGGGTAAACCCTAAAATAAGGTATTATTATATGGGATAATGACTTGAAAAATTAATTTCTGATTGTTAGGCTTTCATCAAAGCCAATGTTGATAAAGTCTAAATAAAGGCCACTGCACCAAGGATAATTATACTAATAGTTTAATAATAATCATACCATTCAGTAAAGTTCAGTTTGGATGGACAAACAATCCTTTTTATTTGCTACAGTATCTCCAGAAGTTGATCACTGACATAACACAGAAAGAGTCTTTTAAAAAGTTCAGGTTCAGTCAGTTCAACTGTGTTAGGATTCGGTCCAAAGAGTTTTATCAAAATATTAACCGGATTTCAGATTTTTTTTTTTAGTTCTCCAAGATGTGTGTGCAAATGATGTTTACATTTCAGAAAAAGGTATGGTCTATTTAGCTTTTTCTGCATCACTACAGCTTAATGCACAAGGATTTGTCATGTAACGTTGACATATCAAATCCAACATCCAAGTCCTAGATGTTTCTACATGGTTGCTGTTAATGTGAATCTGTAGCCTTTATAGTATGTTTTAACAAAGTGTGCATCTAAAGAATGTTGATGCATGGTTCACATTTAACCCTGTCCATCATTTTTTGCAGTTTTTCCTGAATCCAGGGTTCCACATGAATTAATCATCCAATCAGTTTATTTGCGGTGCATCCATGCACACTGAGATGAGGTCGCTACACATTAAACAGCAAAAAATCCAAGATTAAGAACGTTGCACGGCACTCAACTTCTCCAAAATCAGCAACCACTTTTTCTCACACCTCGATGTTATCAGCCCAAAAGGCTGATAACATCATAAAAATGACTCGGGTGGACAAGCATCGCTGTGCTGACTAGGTAACTGTTTCAGTACAGTTGAGAGAAAGGTAGACCTATAATGACTAGAACTCCATAGCACCCCCTCAAACAACGCGTTTACAAATGAATAGCAGTGTAGGTTAAAGAGACAAGATTAGACATAACAGGATAATAAACACAAAGGCTACAAAGGACAATATACAGTACTCTACACTGCTGACCCGCCAGCTCCATCGTGTGATCATCTATAAAATCGTGCATCATGTAATGACTGCCGAGGGGGCTGTTCGAAGCTCCAAAAGGAATGTATTACATTAATTGGGGCTAATTTGGCGGGGCGCCGGGGGCCCCTGGCATCAAGCTGTGATCAGAGGAGTGACGGTCAGAGACCTTATTGAACTTGTTTTGATTGTGGGTTTGACGCCATGCTTTTCTTAATCACAACAGACAGAACAATAATGATAGTGCAGGCGGCCTGTCAGGGCCAGGTCCAAGTGTGTGTGTGTGCGTATGTGTGTGTATGCGTGTGTGTGTGTAGGCGTGTGTGTGTTTGCTGTGTATATTTAGCCAGACACCGACAGAGAAACAAAAGTAAACATGTCCAAATGTGCACTCGCACAGGCTACAATGAGTAGACCACTTATTTCGTCCCAGTACAATGAGCCCTACATACAGTGCGGCACCACACTCAAAATTGAAATTGAACTGAAGAAAAAGCAATCATTACAGTAAACCTTCCCAACACATGTCAATAGAATCAATAAAATGCCACCGTAATAACACAAACATTGTAATGTCTTGTTGCCAGTGAAGGAAGCTAATTTAGAAATCTCAAAGCTTACTCCCGATCCAATAAGTTGACGGAAGTGCGGTGCTGTGCACACAAATCCTATCTGCGGAGAAACATTTTCATTTTCCCTGGCAGCAATAACAGCCTCCACTGGTGTACTTATCACGCCGGCCTCCCATTCTCCATCATGTCCTTTATCTCAAATAATCCAAGTCTTCAAAACAGCTATTTCCCCGTGTACTCGCATTCTCTCTCTCTCTCTCTCTCTCTCTCTCTCTCTCTCTCTCTCTCGGTCTGGGGGGGTGGGGGGGGGTGGGGGGGGGGGGGGGGGGGTCGGTAG